>JACRUU010000005.1:272469-334969 GCA_030449085.1 Kryptopterus vitreolus | reverse complement strand
GAGATGAGAAAAGCAGGCAGGAGTATAAGGAGGTGAGACAGCAGGGAAAAGATGATGTAGATGAAGATAAGGAAAAGGTGTATGAGGAGCTGCGTGTGAAGTTGGACAGTAAGGGTGGAGAAAAGGATTTGTAGGGTTTGGCCAGACGGAGAGATCAGGGAAGGATGTGATGAAAATTACAGCAATAAAGGATGGAGGTGGAAATGCGGTGGGAGGAGAGTATAATGAGAAGGTGGAGGGAAAATTTTGAGCAGCTCATGAACAAGGAAAATGAGAGAGAGGGAGAGAAGTGTGGATGATGTGGAGGTGGTGAAGCAGGAAGTGGACAGGATTAGTAATGTGGACATGAGAGCACATATTAAGAGGATGAAGAGTGGATGAAGTCGGACTTTTAATAATGGAGATGTGTACACCTGCAGTAACCTCGGGGGAATAAAGTGGATCAGTCACACCATCATGAAGTTATGGGAAAGAGTAGTGGAAGCTCGGCTGAGGGAGGAGGAGAACATGATGAGGAAGAGCATCACAGATACAACATTTACTTTGAGGATGTTTATGGAGACGTATAGAGAAGGTCAGAAGGAGTTCAGGTGTGTGTGTGGATTTTGAGAAAGTGTATGACAGGGTTATAAGAGAGGAGTATGTGGAAGTCGGGTGGAGCAGAGGAGTATTTGAGGGTGGTGCAGGACATGTATGAGGACGGTGTAACAGCATTGAATTGTGCAGTAGGAATGACAGACTGGTACAATGTGCAGGTGGGATTGCATCAAGGATTGCATCTGAGCCCTGTCCTGTTTGCAGTAGTGATGGAGGATGGGGTCAGGCAGGAGTCTCCATGGACGATGATGTTTGTGTGATTTGTGGTGAGAGTAGAGAAGCAGGTTGAGAAGAGTCTGGAGAGGTCTCATGCTAGGAGTTCATTTTTCCTTAGATGGAGACAAAGCATTTTTTGTACGTCGCTCTGAATCAGGGCGTCTGCTGTAAATGTAAATGTAATGAAGAGTGAAATTCAGTATGAATAAGACAGTGTACATGTGTGTGAATTAGAGGGAAAACAGTGGAGTGGTGTGAATGATGGCAGATGTTGGACTCCAGATCCAGAGTTTACATTGCTTTACAGTTTGCATGGATTCCTTTTGTATATTTTTGCATTGTCTGTATTATTGTCTACACAGTGTATACTTATTGTCATTTATAAAATGGTAGGTTGGTATTCCGCATTAACTGTTGCTTTAATGCTTACATATGTAACCATAGAGGTATACAGAATCATGTGTTTGAATTCTGCCTATAAACAATTCAATTCACGTTTAACATATACTTTAAAACAGTCTTAAAAGAGTTTTACAGTTCTTCTACAGACTCAGAAGAGAACCCATCCTCATCCAGCACCATATGTCTACTTATTATATCCATTATATTAGATCCGTTATTGTTCACTTGTGCAGGAAATGCAAGCAGTGGTCCTGAATACTTGTAGTAGATTGTTGATATGAATTATAAGAGAAATCCATTCGGAGATGTGGCTGAATAAAGGGACATCAGGAACATGCTTAAACACACTTTGTACTTTTGTAGTTAAAAAGAAAATTGCATAAAAAATAAATGATACAAAAGCCCTCACTGACTGTCATCTAAATAGTCAGTCTTCAGTGAGAGTTTGTGTGTAGTTTATTTTTTATTCACATGAGTTATAACGAATGTTTTCAGAATTAAAGATATTTGATATTCAGAGTAATTCTTTGATTAATAATAGAGAAGTGACTCTTATAACCTCGTGCATGAATGACTTCGTCCTGACACTGTTGTGATGTATTATAAAGAAGTGTGAAATTCCTTAGCAGTTATATTCAATCTGCTTTGACTTAAAATGTCTATAGACCACGTTTGCGAGTTTACATTGTAGTCAGTGAGCAGTGTTCTAAAAGTCAAGGCACCCTGTCATCTTTTTATTCTTCTCTGTTTGGCTTCCCAGCTGTGAAAGCTTAACCTGATTAGTGTGACAATCCAGCTGTGGACACTGGACATGCCATCCTGACATTGTGTGTGTGTGTGTGTGTGTGTGTGTGTGTGTGTGTGTGTGTGTGTGTGTGTGTGTGTGTGTGTGTGTGTGTCAAATTGGATTCATGGTGACAGGCTTTTCTACTGCAGTCTTGCAATCAAACGTAAAGCAAAGGAATGTTTATTTCTTTATTTATAGCTTAAAAAGTAAAAATGTCATTTTCTTTAAGATGTGTATTAACTATTTTAGGATGCTTATCAATAATTTCAGGAGTGCATAGAATGCAGCTTAAAAATTGTATAAATATGATTACAAATATAAACAGAAGGGAAAGATAGAGCGGGAAAAGTGAAATTGAGGAATACTGCATATCAACTGCATTGCTGCAAATTATCAAAAGATTGCCGTATAAGTGAAATTCATAGACTTTGTAACTATGTGCAATAAAGTGTCTGACAGGCATTTTATAAATATAAGCCATGATCATCATCATCATCATCATCATCATCATCATCATCATCATCATCACCAGAAGCAGCACTTTCTACTTTTACTTTCTGTCTAGACACTTCTGAGATATGTTTTCGGAGAAGGAGGTGATGTGAGTCTCAGTTCCTAAACACTTATATCTGTACATGTAGCTGTGTTCAACACCTTCAGCTCAACCATTTTTCATGTGTCTGACAGGTGCGATCGAGGTCTGTCCTATTAAACCAGTGGTCGGAAACCCACGTCTCAGGGGCCACACATGTCTCTATCATCCCCGTAATGCGACTCCTAGTGGCTTTTAGAAATAATTCTTGAGTATTCAATTCAAACATAGTTTAGTTTAATTTCTTTGATTGTTTGTCATCGTGCAACATTTAAATAAAACATGGTAAAATGACTTGTCGCTCTTAATACGTGTCACAACACAATAATGTGTGACACCCGCCAGCGCCCAGCATACAGCCCTGAGGTTCAGGAGCAGAAATCACATTAACCAACTTATGATCAATATTTTTATTGCCCCCTTTTTTTGCATATATTCATATTTTTTCATTGTTCAGTGAAATTGTGCTTTTATTATTCAGGTTGAATAATTAGAGAGAAAGAGAGAGAGAGAGAGAGAGAGAGAGAGAGAGAGAGAGGAGGGGACACCATTTTTAGTTTTGCTGCCGGTGGATAATTTAAGTTCAGCATTTTTTAAATAAATACAGAACGGATTCAAATAGACATTGCTTAATTCACTTGAAAGTAACCTTCGACCTGACATCTTTTTTTCATAATGTTTTTGTTGTGTGCAGGAATGTCATTTTGTTTTTCTCTGCAGTCGTGCATTGAATTCATAAATGCAACACGTTATAGTTTAGTTTATACACAACATAAACGCAAAAAAAACAGTTATATGCATTGTTATTTTATTTTAAATGTTAAAAGAGATTTGTGGCTTCCAGTGTTTTCTGTACTGTGGGAAACGCATCCAAATGGCTCTCTGAGTGTTAAAGGTTATGACTTCTTTGTTAGAGTAATAAAGTTATGTTTACTATGTGTTTGAGCCCCATCTTCTAATTCTTATTAAAACAAAGTAGAGAAAGAGAAAAAAATGTACATTGAACACTGATAAATAAATAATTGAGTACAGAATTGATACAATGCCATGAAAAAGAAGGAAACCACTTCTGTACTAAAACACATCAGTCAAAACAACAACAACAACAACAACAGGAACTGATTTCTCAAACATGAAAAGACTGATTAGTAATATGAATTTGAAGGCCACATTGGAATTCATAAGGAATGAAATACAAACAGGGCCAAAATTAACCAAAATAATAAAGGCAAAGGGACTTTTTAAATGTTTTTTATGCTTTCAAATGAAGCCTGTTTGAGTTTTATTGTTGGTGAAATTAATTTAGCACAAAGAAAAGAGTCGAAATGAGATGTGAAAAGCTGAATATTCAATAAAACCATCAGCTACAGCAATCACTTACTGAAGGAGGGATTTAAAGTCTCTCACCTCGACCCAAAGTCACATTTAATTTCTGTTTTTTTAATCACACTTTAAGTATTAGTTGAACAAATAACTAGAATTTTTGTTGTGATCATGTTTGAGAGTTTGTTTACTCATTTGAATGCTTGGAATGCTGCAATACTACATCCAAATCTCGGTCAATCTATCTTTTTACCTGTGCATGTGTTTTTTCTGTCTGTGTGCAACATTTCACCTCTCTGTCTTTCTGTGCATTTTCCTCCTGTCAATCTGTCCGTCTTTCCACTCGTCTATCCTCGTATAAATCTTTTCACCTGCTTATCTGTTAATACCTTTCTAAATCTCTATACTATTATATATTAGAGATGTGAAAATGTACATATGAAGCAGTAACCCATGAAGTTACATATATACATATTATATATACACATTATAAAGCAGTGTTATACGATGGCCTTTTTACACACGCAGGCCACTGTAGTGTCAAAAAGAGTAAAATTATATGTCAAACCAGGTGTTCTTTTACTGTTCTTTCTCCAGCAACAGCTGCATCTCCAGCTCTACCTCCATCATGTTAATCTATTTACTATGTGACTCTCAGCACAATTGTTTCTCTGTAGTGATGTCATATCCATCTAGCAGCAGTCATGCTGAGAGAACCAATCAATCGACACATCAAATATCAGTCTCAAATTATTGGTCACTTTATGAATAACAGTATAGCGCATCTACTACAAGAATTATAGAAATAAATGAGAGCGTCAGTAGATTCAAGTATTTTATCGTGATTAATCGCATGTTTGTCATGAGCAATCAATCTACCGATAAATTAATAATTTTCATGTTTTTAGTACCTTAACTAATTGTGACAGATATTATAAATGTATAAAGTTCATTCAAAATCTCTCTTCAAAATAAAATTATGAATTATTTTAGATTATATATATATATATATATATATATATATATATATATAGAGAGGAGAGAGAGAGAGAGAGAGAGAGAGAGAGGTTCTTAATATTCATTCATTCATCTTCTACCGCTTTATCCGATCTTCCCTCGGGTCACGGGGAGCCTGTGCCTATCTCAGGCGTCTATGGGCATTAAGGCAGGATACACCCTGGATGGAATGCCAACCCATCGCAGGGCACACACACACATTCACACACACATTCATACACTAGGGACAATTTTCCAAGGTGCCAATCAACCTACCATGCATGTCTTTGGACCGGGGGGGGAAACCGGAGAACCCGGAGAACCCGGAAAAAACCCCTGAGGCACGGGGAGAACATGCAAACTCCACACACACATGACCGAGACGGGAATCGAACCCGGATCCTGGCGGTGTGAGGCGAACGTGCTAACCACTACGCCAGGTTCTTAATATGAATTTCTTAATTAATTTGTATGTAGTTTTTTTAGTGGTTATTTTAATTGTTAAATATGGAACGTGACTCCATATTTTTATGGTATGGAATTATTTTCCAATTTTGGTTGCTTTATATATAAACTGGTGATATATTTAATATACGCTAATATAGTAAGGAGATCGGACCTGTTGTGAATGTGCAGATAGTAGGTGTAACTGGGGGAGTGGATGCACGTTGCTGTGTGATTTTTGTTAATAAAACGCATTTATTACCTCTTTTATATTCCATCCTAACATTAGGAAAAATCACTGCTGAAATGATTTGGGAAGGAAACGCACTGAAGTTTCTTTATTCATTTATTTGTTCAGAATGAAAAGTTGCAGAGAGACGTCTTTATTGTTTGGGTTTCGTTCATTCACGGACACGGAAACGCAGAGTGAAGAAGTGGCTCATGTACAGAGTAATGCAAGATAGAAATAAAATGATTGCTGTTAAAGTGAATTTGCATTGACACATTATTAATATGTTAACTTTGACAGGCCTAAAATAAGTAGTTTTTACTGATACAAATGTGTTTAAAATGATGCATGGTGATGCATCTTGTATCCGATTTTTAATTAGAGTATCACAACATTATTCCGATGCAACATTATTGAGATTCCGGTGCAAATCAATGAATCTTACACCATCCCTAATCTGTGTATGTCTTTCTGCTTGTCAGCCCATGCATGTTTTCCACCTCTCTGCCTCTGTACTGGTCTGTTCAGGTAATATTTGCTATACATGGTGCAATACTGTACTAATGCATACTGGACCCGAGATGAGATGTAGCTAAATAATGATGAAATAGCACCAAATATCTGGATTCCAGCAAAACAACAACAAAAAAACAAAAACAAAAAGAAAAGAAAAGGTCATAAATATTGCTCTATATTGTTTCACATCTCTTCAACATTGCATTTCATCACTTTGTATACTGAAATAAAGGAAGCGATTATATTGCAACACAATAGCGGTGTGCACATTGTGTGAGGTCTTTTTTGTGTAAATCGTTTTGTACTTGTTATTTCCGGGAGTCATACGAAGCTCGAGCGTCCGGAGAGTGATGAGCGAGCGAGCGAGCTACTGCGAGAGTGTTGGGAGAACTGAGACAAACACATACGTTAGAGAACTTCAGACAAAGAAACTTTTGGAAGGATGTGCCGTGCCGTGCCGTGCCGTGCCGTGCCGTGGCGTGCCGTGCCGTGCCGTGCCGTGCCGTGCCGTGGCCGTGCCGTGCGTGGCGTGGCGTGGCGTGGCGTGGCGTGCCGAGCCGAGCCGTGCCGTGCCGTGCCGAGCCGTGCCGTCTGCTTGGTCGAGACGAGCCCGGACATGGACTGGAGCAAGGAAATCGTTTAAGTAGGCTGGGATCTGACGAGGCTGAATTGGTTGCAGGTGAGGATGATTAATACTCAGGGGAAGGAGAGCATTGTGGGAGAGAATCAGGGAGGTCTGTTGTGGCTGTGATACCTATTGTGTACCACTATATTTTTTCTTCCCTTAGGAACAAAACTGTACCTCCGCAGTACCTTTTTTCCTGACAGTGTGTGTGTGTGTGTGTGTGTGTGTGTGTGTGTGTGTGTGTGTGTGTATATATATATATATATATATATAGGTATATATAAAATGGAGGTGGCAGCTAAGTGGTTAAGGATAAGGTTACTTTGGATAAGATCATTTTCCAAATGCAATGTAAACGGATCAGCAATGTTTACATTAATGTTTACATGTTTAGTATATTTTTCAGTCTTTGTGTAGCTGTAATATGTGAATATCTATCTGGGATGAGTAACATGATCTATAAACTGAACCTAACTGTATTTATCAGTGGTAAGCCGTCAGGGTCACAAAAACCTTCTCTTCTGGCCTAATCACTGACACAGGATTTCCATAAATATGTTTCAAAAGAATTTGCTTATTTGTCAGTGTCACTGCTTACAATTCCAATTCCAGTTATATTTCAGTGGTCACTCAGCGCCATAGAAATCCATCTCAGGGCGTTCAGAATCAACAGTGTTGTTTCCTGTAGCTTCAAATACATGATAATGTATGAAATAAAGCACTCAGTCAGACCTGCCTGTAGCCAATCACATCTATTCAAACTGCACAAACTCAAATGTACCTGCTAAACTTTCCACAATGGCTGACGGAGGAAAAGAAGTTTATTTGGTCAAGGATATATTTACAAGGCCATTTTCAAGATGAATGTAAACGATTCACAGGTCCGAGCTGGAAGAAAGAAAGACAGGCAACACAACAAGCAGAGAGACATTTTTATTATTTTCCATGCGTGTCCTGGCGTCTGCCCGTCTCTTGCTCACAGATCGGCCCGTCTCTCTCGCACCCGCTCGGGTCTTTTCGGGCCGGAACGTCATTTCTCCTGCATCCGCCCGAGTGCACCCACCGACCGGCCCGTCCGCATTCCCGTTCCCGCCGCACTTATCAGCTTCCACTGACCTTGTCTCTCCACTCCTCGCACGGTGACTCTCTCCTCAAGGCTGCTGTCTCTCTCTGTTTTATTGTCGTTGCCGGACGGAAACGAGTGCGCTGATTACTCATCAGGTTCCAGTGTTCCTAAGAGCTCGTTCCATTCGGCTCTGCCCTCCACTCTCGGCGTGCTGGCACAATGAACTTCTTGAGAGAAGTAGCACATCGTGAGAAACTGCCAGCCAAGACAGTTCAGAAGAGCTGTTTTTTTGTGAACCGTTATTACTTTCGTTATTTTCCTGGAGAAATTACATACAATTTGCCTTTATTTCATCGTGATGCACAGAAAAAAATACACAAAAGTTTAATAATGATGCTTATACTGGAGATGATCCATGCAGGTGGGGCAGCTGTGGCTACAGTGAAAGGAGATTTATTGTGTTTACTGGGTTTCTTGCTGTAGTAATACGATGTGGTTTCTAGAGCGGGAGGTGGTGGCTTCGTGGTTAAGGTGTTGGACTCTGGACCAGAAAATCACAGGTTCAAACCCCACGACCACCAAGGTGCCACTAGTGGGCCCTTGAGCAAGGCCCCTAAACCTCAATTGCTCAGTTGTAAGTCGCTCTGGATAAGGGCGTCTGCCAAATGCCATAAATGTAAATGTAAATTTCTACAGACATGACAAGAAGAGTCTTAATTTGTCTTAATACACGTACATTACAGCTCAATGAGATTATTTCTTTGCATATCCCAGCTTTTTTTGGAATCTTAGTCAGTATCCTGGTCAGAGAAGATCCAGTGTCCCTGGAGCACCCTGGAGGATTAAGGGCCCTGCTGAAGGACCAAATTGTGGCAGCTTGGCCTTGACTTTCTGATCAGTAGTCTAGCTCCATAACCACTGCCCCCCCCCTTCATGTCATAATGATGGTATTAAGAGGTGGATTGATTCAGCTACTGAAGGACTAGGAGATATATAACCTGCCACTGCTATCTGATTATCTTCATTATCACTTTAAAAGAGCACCAAGTCTTGTGCTTTTTGTCTATTTGTTTTTTGTTTTTCTTTTATAAATAAAAAGTGCTATGTCTCTGATCTTCACAGGACAGACAGAAAGCACTGGGGAGGCATGCAGATAGGGCATGGAACAAAAACAAACAAAGCTGTGTGCATGTAAAGATGTAAAGTGATGCAATGCATTCATTCAGTCCCAGTAATTACCTAGTCATGAGATTTAAATAAGACTCCTAGTTCTGGTTGCCAGGATGTACTATATATAAAACCAACAATGATGTGCATTTCTATATAATTACCAGTTTTTGTGTTTAGGAAACACACACTTTGGGCTTAAAACTTAAATACAGTGATGTGTGTTTGCAGAAACAGGTAGTGGCATTGTGTAGAGTCTCTCTCTTATTGCTCTCCTGCATTCGTTTCTAATTAATAAACATTTCTGAGATTTTAACAAGCCAGATGCCAGATTTAATTAGACGTTCTTGAATAAGCTTTTGTATGGCATGAGTTGAGATTCTTTTTGCAGTGTCAGTGAAGGTAAAAAGCCGAGGTGCAAAGATGATTTTCTCAAGTCTTTTTTTTCCTTTGTGTTGTTGTGTGTCTGTGTGTGCTACACTTGTCCTTACATATTCACACGCTTTCCCTCAAACGCTCAGATGCTTGTTGCAGAATTACCGCCGCCGCCCCCTGAAGCCTTTGAAAGATGAGTGTGAACGCGAAGGCTAAACGAGGTGATTTTCATCACAGAAGGGAATAATAAGTCTGTGGGGAAGTGATATCACACCTAACTTCAGAGAAAAGCATCCTGTCCATGTTAGAAGGGAAAAAATAATCAGAACGGGTTACATTTTTATAATTCTCGTCTTCTCATCTTTCTGGAGGGGTTTTAATCCGGCCTGGAAGTAGTCAAGTCCTGTATTACACGTATTTATCCCAAACTGAACCAAACATATTAAATCTGAGTGAAGAGGGACATCTTTCTGTTTCACTTTATTATAATTTAAAAAATGTCCTCATAATAAATTCACAGAAAATTCATAGAATGAATATTTTTTTATAATTATAGGAGAAATGGATCTGTTTCTATATATGACATGATAAACATAAGAACATGAGATACGCAGCCGTGTGTCACGGCGCGCTCTCTCTCTCTCTCTTTCTCTCGCTCTTCCCGGCTCTTTCGCCACACACACACACACACACACACACACTCTCTCTCTCTATCTCTCTGTCTCTCTCTCCCTCCTCGCTCCGCCCTGCTCTTTCTACACACACACACACATACACACACACGCACTCAATCACACTACTCAGATCAGGTGTTCCTGATTATCTCCCTCTCCATTTCCCCTTCTTATAGCCCGGCTCTTCCTTCTTTCCCGGTCCGGGCGCGTGACTTACTCGTAGTGTCGCGGACCCGTTAGATCTATATATATATGCCTAACCTGTTGTTCTATTCCTGTTTCCAGTCTGTTCCCCGTTTTCCGTCTGTTTCCCGATTTCGGACTTCCAGGTCCGTTCCAGCTCTCCGGTCTTCCAGTGACCACGGCGCGCAGTACGCAAGGCTCCCAAGCCTGCCTGGCCGCTCCTTTTGAGCGGCGTCTCTTTGGTTGATTGCTTATTTAAATAAATCCTTTGTTTTTGGAATTCCCGTTTCCCCGTGTGTCTGTGCAGCGCGACACCACCCGTTACACCGTGCTTCCTGGTGCCAAAAACAAAAACAACAGGGAATAGAAAAGAAAAAAAAAATGAACAAGGAATAACAGTGGTTTAGCACGTTCGCCTCACACCTCCGGGGTCCGGGTTCGATTCCCGCCTCCTCCATGTGTGTGTGCAATTTGTGCATGTTCTCCCCGTGTCTCAGGGGTTTTTTCTCCCAGTTCTCCGGTTTCCTCCCCGGTCTAAAAACATGTGCGGTAGGTTGATTGGCACCTTGGAAAATTGTCCCTAGTATGTGAATGTGTGTGTGTGTGTGTGTGTGTGTGTGTGTGTGTGTGTGTGTGTGTGCCCTGTGATGGGTTGGCATTCCATACAGGGTGTATCCTGCCTTAATGCCCGAAGATGAGAATGTAATCAGATAAAGTGGTAGAAGATGATTGAATGAATGAATAATAATAATAATAATAATAATTAAACGATAGTAATAATAATCATTACATGAATCATTACAATATCTATCTGTGTGTGTGTCTGTATGTGTGTGTGTGTGTGTGTGTGTGTGTGTGTGTGTGTGTGTGTGTGTGTGTGTGTGTGTGTATTTTATTTATTTATTTATTTATTATTCAGATCTTATTTTGAACATATCTTATGATATCACAACAGCATGCACACTCGGAGCCCTGACTGATTTTATATCTTTGTAAGTTTGGAGATGTGAGAAAATGTTATCTTTTGCATGTAGATCACACATGGCACTCAGCCGAAGACGGGGAGAGAGCAGGTCTTTTTTTTTTATCCATAGAGTGGATCAAACAGCTTTGATAGCTAATGATGGAGGATATCTAGTCGATTCTCCTACATTCTGCCAATTGCCTTAATAAAAGAAGGGCCTTTATCTGTTAATTTCATGGAATGAATATAACTGTTGTAATCTTAATGACTGAATGATCACAAACATTCATCCCGACGTTTACCGACATTCTTTGCACTTCATCGTGTTGTGGTGGACTTAATGGACTCCTGTAGCAGACACTTTGTTCTGTTGTGGTATCACAGGCGAAGGAAGTTTTTTTTTTATTGAAAGGCCCTAATAAGCTTAGGCCCCGGAGAGAGTCACTTTACTCCTAGTGAGTAAAGAGAATGTCCTCCCCTCCATGTACTATGCTCCAGTGACAGACCAATGCCAAACATACTCCTTTTGTCAGGATGAAGACTCGAATGTAGGGCAAATGAATATGCATCGATGATTTGTTTAGTCCATTTAACTAAACACGGGACACTGGGATTACCGCGGACGGTTATGGATCAGAAAAAAGTGGTGAAAGGATAAATAAAATGCTTTCCATTTATAAGAAGAAAAGTTACAGTAAGGAAATGCCCCATAAGTTATTAATAATGCAGAAGGTTTTTTTTTTTTAGTTCTTCTCCTCCTCTGGCCGCTGTTGTTGACTGATTAATGTTTACGTGATCACATGACTGGTCTTTTTGCAGATGCAGATTTTTCTAAAAAGAATAGAAAATTAATTGTTCATTTTCAGAGACCTGTCTCTCCTCTCTCTTATTTAGTATTCCTCTTTAATGAAGAAAATATCTTTTATCCGATTACACAATTAATCATTAGAATACTCATTCATTCTTTCATTCATCTTCTACCGCTTTATCCGATCTTCCCTCGGGTCACGGGGAGCCTGTGCCTATCTCAGGCGTCTATGGGCATTAAAGCAGGATACACCCTGGATGGAATGCCAACCCATTGCAGGGCACACACACACACACACACACACTCACACACATTCATACATTAGGGATAATTTTCCAAGGTGCCAATCAACCTACCGCGCTGTATAGCTGACCCTGTACTCTGACCCCAGGATGGAATGCTAACCTATCTCACTCACACTAGGGACAATTTTCCAAGGTGCCAATCAACCTACCGTGCATGTTTTTGGACCGGGGGAGGAAACCGGAGAACCCAGAGAAAAACCTCCTGAGGCGCGGGGAGAACATGCACAAACTCCACACACACATGGCCGAGACGGGAATTGAACCCGGACCCTGGAGGTGTGAGGCGAACGTGCTAACCACTAAACCACCGTGTCCTTCATTAGAACATGTGGAGGTGGGGGCTCAGTGGTTAAGGCAATGACCAGAAGATCGGAGGTTCAAATCCCAACACCACCAAGCTGCCACTAGTAGGCCCTTGAGCAAGGCCCTTAACCATCAATTGATCAGTTGTATGATACTCAGGGCATCTGCCAAATGCCCTAAATATAAATGTAAATGTACTAGAAAGTCAGAAGTCTGTTTGATATTTGTGGTGGAAGTGTAAAGCTGCTCACCCACGTGTGCGAATCTCTTAGTTACAGCAAAGCCTAAAGGAAAGGCCGTCAGAAGGCCAGGAATCCTCAGCCGGGGCTGGTCTCAATAAATCTATCTTCAAGCTGATGAGTCGTGTCTTCGTGTCTTGATGTCTATGCCGTGTAGGGTGTTATATTGATGAAGGTGGTGCTTCCCAGGACCTCCGGGTGAGTAAAAGGTGCTCAGGTGGCTGCCAAGGCTCATTAATGACAGCTCAGTTTACGTTACTGGTATGAGAGCAATGGCAGGGAAGAAACTGAGCTTTCTCACACACACACACGCACACACACACACACACACACACACACACACACACACACACACACACAGTGTTTTGTTCTCAAGATGCAGCACACACTTTACATCTGAACCTAAGAGATGTGGCTGCAGGGCGTGCAAAATGCAGACACGTTTAAAAGTTGATGTTTGTCTGTGGAGTTTTTCCATCATACTAGCATTCTTTTAAAACTGAAAATGTTTCGCCCTGATTACATCGCAAGGGAGAAAAAGTATACGTGTAGGACTGAATGTAGTTAAATAAAATAAATAAATAACTGAATAATAAAGACATGTTGCAAAAGTTTTACTGCAGTTAAATCCAGTCACACCAACTTTGACGAGCCAATGACCAATGACGAGCAAAACCACTCATTATTATTATTATTATTATTATTATTATTATTATTATTATTATTATTGTTCATAATCAATCTAATGTAGCCAGTTATTTAATGCAACCTGTAATAATGTCTTTACTTTTTTAATCAGTACAATTGGCGCTACATGGTGCTACAGCCATGACGATGGAATTAATAGTATAATTAGAATAGAATAGTCTTTATTTGTCACATGTGCGTTACAGCACAGTGAAATTGTTTTTTTCGCATATCACAGCTTGTTTTTTGGCAGCTGGGGTCAGAGTGCAGGGTCAGCCATGATACAGCGCCCCCTGGAGCACAGAGGCTTAAGGGTTTTGCTCAAGGTGCTCAATAGTGGCAGCTTGGCCGATACCAGGGCTCGAACCCCCGACCTTCCCAATCAGTAACCCAACACCTTTAACCACTGAGTTACACCTCCTCCCCCGGGGTAATTAACATAAAGTCTGTCAATTTCTGTTGTGGGTTTTTATCACTGAACAGTAATGACCTGAACAATGATGGACATGTGGGAATTTGTCTTCACCCATATGAAGATAGCTTCTTCTGTCTGTAACATGTTGTAAAATGTTTTCTGTAACATTTGAATCCTGTAGTCAAAAAAAATATATATTCATATTTTTCCAAAAGTGCAAAAATTCTTATTTTTAAAAACCTTTTTTAAGTCGTCCTCTGGAGCCAAAAAGGTTGGAGAGGCTGGACTTCAGTGACTTTTAAATGTCACAATAACATTGGCTTTTATTCAGAGTTATTCAAAAAAAAAAAACCTGTGTAAATTAGACACGAATGACCTCAGTGCTGACAGTTTGTAACTCTTGCAGCTAATAATACAGAGGGCAGGGAGATGGAATGGACTCTGACAAACACAGAACATGTCACTTTCCTTATGAAGGAAAAAAGGAATTGTGGGATGGTTGTAATTGGACCATTAGAGAAAATAAAACATAGCAGTAGATGAGGCTTGAACTGCCTTCCATGATCACTCTGTCTCAAGAGCCTCATAATGTGATTTCAAATATTCCAGAAAACCAAAAGCAAGCCGATCCCAAGCATATATATATATATATATATATATATATATATATATATATATATATATATATATATATATAAATTGCTTCATTACTTCATTGCCTCATTACTTTATTCCTCCAGCTCGCCCCCCCCCCCCCCCCCCCCCCCCCGATATTTCTCTTTTTAATATCCATCAATATTGTCTGGTTCCTCTGTGTGATTATTCATTTCACATGCTCATCATAATTATAATATCCTTATAACCATGTGTCAGCTCGATATTACAGATTACCGCTGTATGACGGGAGGTTTTTATGTTCTCATTGTAATAGTTGACAATACCATGACATTATTTTGAGGTACAGGATTTAATTCATAACCCATTAATACAATAGCACTTGTTTGTAATATAAACAACATATGAAGGAAAGGGAAATGATTAGCATTAGATTTAGTGCAGGATTATGGGTTGGCAGAGGTGGAAAATTTTGTACTCAAGTAAAAGTACTGTTACTTCTGTGAAATTTACAAGTAAAGTTACCAGTCTTAAAATGTACTCAAGTAGAAGTAAAAATTAGCTCATTAAAATTTTACTCAGAATAAAAGTTACCGGTTATTTTTTTAAAGCAGGGGTGTGGTGGGGAATTCTAGTGTAGTTCAAAAAAAGGCAAGAGAATATAAATGGTAAACTTGTTGTTTTTAATTGAAGGAACACATTTACAAATGAAAGGATTTGTCTCCGTCCCTGCAGTGTCTCCGTCTCTGCAGTGTATCTGCTCCTGCAGTGTCTCTGTCCCTGTCCCTTCAGTGTCTCTGTAGTGTCTCTGTCCCTGCAGTGTCTCCAGTGTACTTGCAGTGTCTCTGTCCCTGCAGTGTTTCCGTCCCTTCAGTGTCTCTGCTCCTGAAATGTCTATGTGCCTGCAGTGTATCTGTAGTGTCTCTGTCTCTGCTCCCTGCAGTGTCTCTGTCCCTCTGCAGTGTCTCTGTCCCTGCTGTCCCTGCAGTGTCTCTGTCCCTGCAGTGTCTAGGTCTGTCCCTCAGTGTCTCTGTCTGCAGTGTCTCTGTCTGCCTGCAGTCTCTGTCCCTGCAGTGTCTCTGTCCCTGCAGTGTCTCGTAGTAATGCTCCCTGCAGTGTCTCTGTCCCTGCAGTGTATCTGTCCCTGCAGTGTCTCTGCTCCTGCAGTGTATCTGTCCCTGCAGTGTCTCTGTACCTGCAGTGTCTCTGTCCCTGCAGTGTTTTTGCTTCTGCAGTGTATCTGTCCCTTCAGTGTCTCTGTCCCTGCAGTGTCTCTGTCCCTGCAGTGTCTCTGTCCCTGCAGTGTCTCTGCTCATGCAGTGTCTCTGTCCCTTCAGTGTCTCTGATTCTGCAGTGTCTCTGTCCCTGCAGTGTAGTGTCTCTGTCTCTGCTCCTGCAGTCTCTGTATCAGTGTCTCTATCCCTTCAGTGTCTCTGATTCTGCAGTGTCTCTGTCCCTGCAGTGTATCTGTCCCTTTAGTGTCTCTGCTCCTGCAGTGTATCTGTCCCTGCAGTGTCTCTGTCCCTGCAGTGTTTTTGCTTCTGCAGTGTCTCTGTCCCTGCAGTGTATCTGCTCCTGCAGTGTATCTGTCCCTGCAGTGTCTCCGTACTTGCAGTGTCTCTGTCCCTGCAGTGTTTCTGCTTCTGCAGTGTCTCTGTCCCTGCAGTGTATCTGCTCCTGCAGTGTATCTGTCCCTGCACTGTCTCCGTCCTTGCAGTGTCTCTGTCCCTGCAGTTCTGTCTGCAGTGTCTCTGTCCCTGCAGTGTATCTGCTCCTGCAGTGTAGTGTCTCTGTCCCTGCAGTCCTGTCAGTGTCTCTGTCCCTGCACTGTCTCTGCTCCTGCAGTGTCTCTGTCCCTGCAGTGTTTCTTCTCCTGAAGTGTCTCTGATACTGTAGACTGGAAGAGTCCTGAGCAGTGACACTGTTTTCTATCACTAACACACTGACTATTGTTATATAGTAATGCTGTAATGTAATGTAGGGCAGGAACTGTTGACCTGGGGGCTCTGGGTTTTTCATCTCACTAAAATACAGTGTTGAATGTAAGCGAAGCGAATACGCACATAAAAAAACACAACCGCAAATTTTGAAATGAACATAAGAGCCGCATGAAACCGGGAAAAGAGCCTACACTTAAATGGTGACACTGGAAATATTGCAAGCTCAATTGTGCGTTGCCTTTCTTCCACTTAAAATCAAAGTGGTCACTTAAACATTGCCAGGGGTTTTGCTTCATAAGAATGTGACGTCATTTCACTTTCATCTCTTGCTGCATCTATTTTGTCCGTCTCCATCGTTCCTGTAAGTTTAGCGCTTTTGATCTCCCACATATCAATCAGTCATTGTGTTTGTTTCCGGGACGCAATATTTATTTATTTTTACTCAGTAACGAATGTGATTTAAAATGTATCAATATGTAAAAGTACAATATTTAAAAAAGCATACTTAAGTAAAAGTAAAATTCTATATTTTAAGAACTACTTAAAAAAGTAAAAGTACAAAAAAACCTTCTCACTTACAGTGACATGAGTAAATGTAATTCGTTACCTCTGTGGGTTGGTAATATTAACTATTAAAAGAAACAACAACCTCCTAAACAGCCTCCTTCCAAAAATTGCTCATTTAGGGGTTCAAGTTGAAAAGATTAAACAATCGATGAGAGAGAATACAACATGATGTGACTGACAAAGTGTGTGTTCTTATTGTCAGCTCCATTATTCAACCCAATCAGAATTCTTTATTGATCGCACGGGGAAACGGTCTGAACGGCTGCTCACAGTGAAATGAGTCTGTTTCCATAAATATGACCGCATTCGAAGAGGATTTTCAGGGATTTTCAGTTTTCATTTTTGGGTGTTTTTAATCTGTAAGTTACTTTATATTTGTGTTCATTTTGTCATATAAGGAAACAAGAGTTTATAGGATAAATAACTTGCTGTGCAGACGCTCCACACCATTTACTGTAGTTATAAATGGAGTATGAGGGGTGCTAAGTGAGTCAGTTTGTCTGGCAGTAATGCAAGTTCATGTGAGTTGGATATAATGTGCGGATGTATTTCGGGTAGTTTTACTTATTTATATATTTATGCTTTTCCATCCATTTTTTTTTCCATCCATCTCACGTCCTTAGCATTATTAAACATGAATGCCTTCCTGAAATGCTATTTTCCAAACAAGATTTCAACATTATTGACTCAATGTTTTCGAAGACATCAAAATTCAATTATCTGAAATGTAACGCTTCACACAAACACAACACAGCAATGGATATGTGGATTCCAGATTTCAATCAAGAGGAAGGCTGTAGAAAATGAAGCAGAAGGAATGCAGTAATGCAGGGGTTTATGTTCTTTTTGCTGATTGTCCTGGGGTTTGAAGGCGGGCGAGTAATCAGAGGTGGTGCAGCACTGGCTTTGGGCTGATGGTGCCTGAACATGTCAAATAGAATGCAGAAAATCTACACAGTAATTATATGTTTGTTTTTTTTTAAGCTGTATTCGTTTGCATTTTGGGGAGGGGTATATCTTTTAAGGTTTAAGGCACTGGGCTACAGATCGGAAGGTTGGAGGTTCGAGCCCCGGTATCGCCAAGCTGCCACCCTTGGGTCCTTGAGCAAGGCCTTTAATCCTCTGTTCTCCAGGGGGCGCTGTATCATGGCTGACCCTGTACTCTGACCCCAGCTTCCAAAAAGCTGGGATATGTGAAGAAAAGAATTTCACTGTGCTATAATTTATATGCGACAAATAAAAGCTATTCTATTCTATTATGGTATTTTGCAACACCCCCTTATCCACATACAATTTGAGCAGTTATGGGCCTTGATCAAGGACCCAACAGCAGCAACTCGGTGGTGCTGGGATTTGAACTTGTGTCCTTCAGATCCGGAGTCCAATGCATTAACCACTGAGTTCCCATCTCTCCTCTCTCTCATTCATCACTTTACTATTAAAATCAAAATCAGACTCTCCACTAAATATAACACAGAGGTGTGAATTATAAAGGACCCCAGAAACAGTTCCAGAATAAGTATTATATTATATACAGTGGGTTTATTTGGGGAATTTTACATTGTATTTCAAAGAAAACAGAACATGCATCTGAAAATCATCTTTCAGCTCTAAAAACTCAAGTCTCACTGCAGCATGACAAAGCTTCTCTGTACACTCGATTCCCTGCACAACGAAGTCGCACAACGCTTTGCAAGTGGTCACTTCACAATTTGCCGCTTGCTGCCTCCTCGCTATCTTTGTGTGAATATTCAGTGTTAATTGAATTCATTTAAAGGACTTCCTTCACTCTGCATTTAAAGGACTTCTAGTTCCCAGTGCTAAATCTGTTCTGAGACATGGAGCAAATCTGTCTCTCAAAATGATCTATCTCTCGCTAATCAGTCACGGCTGCTGGTGATATTACACTGGGAGGTTCAAATCTGATTTCTATCAATAGTTTGAAAATGAAATGATCATAGTGTCATTGAAAGAATGACAGTGGGGACACTATTATACACACACACACACACACACACACACACACACACACACACACACACACACTCTCTATGCAGTGACATAATGATTAATGTAGGTTGTTTAAAGCGTTTCAAACCTGTAGAACGGAGATTTAATGAACATCATCCTTAATGTTTTAGGGATTTACATTTGACTACATTCATTCATTCATTCATTCATCTTCTACCGCTATATCCGATCTTCTCGGGTCAGGGGGAGCCTGTGCCTATCTCAGGCGTCTATGGGCATTAAGGCAGGATACACCCTGGATGGAATGCCAACCCATCGCAGGGCACACACACTCACATTCACACACACATTGATACACTAGGGACAATTTTCCAAGGTGCCAATCAACCTACCGTGCATGTTTTTGGACTGGGGAGGAAACCGGAGAACTGGGAGAAAAACCCCCTGAGGCACGGGGAGAACATGCAAACTCCACACACACATAGCCGAGATGGGAATCGAACCCGGACCCTGGCGGTGTGAGGCGAACGTGCTAACCACTAAGCCACCGTGCCCCACATTTGACTATATTATAAACCTGCAATTTTGACTTATTCAGGAAAAAATTATTGTTACATTGCCTCAGATTGTACAACCTGCATAATTTGTATAGCTAATGGCTTTATCTTTAATTGTTATTTAGTTTTTCTACTGTTTCATATTTTTATAGCACCAGCACACCATGTGCAATAAAGATGATACCGACTTACTCTGTTGTTGTTGTTTTTTTGCTGTATCTAATCCAAAATGCAGCATTAAGGAAACAACAGCCTTTTCATTTCATCAGATTCACTCATTGTTATTTTAATTACAGCTCTTTTCCACCAATCCCAGCAGACTTTTGCAGTTCAGCATGCCAGTAAATATATTCAGTAAAATACATTTACTTATTAATGCCGGTATAAATGTACCAAGACGCCGTTCAGCAATTTGTGCATTATAATCTCTTTGATGACTTTTACTGCAGAAACGGCGTCATTCCTTCGAGTTTCCTTCTCTTCAGTTTCATTCATTTACCCCAACATTCGCCGTTCTCCGAGTCAATCCTACTGATTCAGATTCCTTTTCTATTTGCATTGCACTGCATTTTACACTCAAACATTTCATTTGTGGGTGTTCGCAAGTAGACCAGATCTGTGACAGATAGAAAGACAGAGAGGGGGTGGAAAGGGCAAAACAGGGAGCTAGGCAGAGAGAGAGAGAGAGAGAGAGAGAGAGAGAGAGAGTTGAATTGAATTGTAGAGATACAGAGAGAAAAAGAAGTTGAGAGAAGCCAGGTCATGTCATACTCTGTGGAAACTCGTGACCCTGTAGCTCCATAAACACTCTCTCTCTTTCCTACACTCGTTCTCTCGTACATACTGTATACATACAGTTTAATGGTACTTACTCTCATCACATCACAGTCCCTTGCTTTGATTAAACACACTGCATTAAACTAGACCTCCTAAGTTTCTCACACACAAACACACACTCATGCATAGCAATGAATATGTACAGCATGGGTGTGTATTTTATTTATTTACTACTTTATTAAGACTAAGAGACTAGGAGTAATATCATCAAGCGTATGTAAGGCATAAAAACACGCGTGAATATAAAGTACTACAAAGTGCAGGAGCATGAAAATGGACTGCGTGTTATATATTCAGGTTGCAGGTGTAAAGAGGCGCAGCAGCAGCAGACTTGGGTACAAACACAAACACAATCCCTTCCAGGATGCATCAAAGTGAAGCCCATGGCAAACTGGTTGAATGCCTTGCGCTGGATGACTGACCGCTTTCAAAACAAGGAAAACATCGTCTTTTGATGCACCGATCATTACGCAATACTGACAATCTTTCTGACAGAGAGTTTTCACAGATAACAACATGCGGCTGCTTTATGAAGGCCAGGCTGTTAACGTTACTCTGTCTCTGCTCCTTCTGTTAGAACAGAAAAGCATTAAGAGTGTTTTTTCACAAGGTCATGACGGGATAAAATGTATACACGCTTTTTTTTTTCTTCATGACGACTTGGGTCTTTAGTGCATCATTTCATTGGCCATATATCAAGATACAAATCACATCAGCCTCAGTTATAGAGGTGCATATCCCCATGTGCATAAATCTAAAGTCCAGTCATGTCACCCAGACTTCTGTGAAATGTTTTACTTTATATGAGCTTCCAATGTTTTTTCACAGGTTTCCTTCCCGCTTTGGAAAAAAAATATATATTAATATTATATTACAGTGAATGAAGAGTGTGCAGATCAGGGGTCGTAACCTTTCCTCAAAGAGCTATTCCAACACCTGAAAACACTGCCACAAAAAAATGAAATAACACCTCATAAAATTATTTGTTTTACCTTTATGTTATGTATAAACTAAACTTTGTGTTTGTGTTATTTAAATGAACTGAATTTTCAATCCAACCCACTGTTCAAGGCGCTCTACAAGTACACTGACAAGTACAAGTACAAGTACACTGACTGATTTTTAGTGTTAGAGATCAGAGCGCTACAAATCAAATCTCAAATCAGTGATTGATCTAAAAACCGTTTTTAATCAGACATAAGTGAACACTACATCACGTACAGACACCATCTAATCCAGACCTGGAAACAATATATTTGTTTGTTCTCATGTAAATCAGGAAAAAATGCACAGAGTAAAAGGGTGCGTGGGTTGGTGCGGGATTCATTCATTCATTCATTCATCTTCTACCACTTTATCCGATCTTCCCTCGGGTCACGGGGAGCCTGTGCCTATCTCAGGCGTCTATGGGCATTAAGGCAGGATACACCCTGGATGGAAGGCCAACCCATCGCAGGGCACACACACACACATTTCACACACACATTCATACACTAGGGACAATTTTCCAAGGTGCCAATCAACCTACCGTGCATGTTTTTTGGACCAGGAGGAGGAAACCGGAGAACCCGGAGAAAAACCCCTGAGGCACGGGGAGAACATGCAAACTCCACACACACATGGCCGAGACGGGAATCGAACCCGGGCCCTGGCGGTGTGAGGCGAACGTGCTAACCACTAAGCCACCGTGCCCCTTGGTGCGGGATTCAATTCAATGCAAATTTTAATTGGATTAGTTTTTGTTAAGTAAGTTCAAGCTGTCAGGAAATTGAAATCTGTTTAAGGGGTTAGGTCACTGACCTTTACCATTTAAATGACCTTCTCCTGATTATGAGCGTTATTTAGAGGTCTCAATATTATAATTATTGCACATGTGACACTGGCTATATGCCTTGCCATGTATAGTGCACAATGAAATGCACAATAATATTGCAGTTTATAGAAATACATATTAATAATTTACAGTATGAAAATGTACATTTGTACAGTTTGATGACAGTTGATTACATCACCGAGTGTTGTTATAAGAGTATTTTGGTTATCTATGTGCACTACTCACAACCCCTTATAGATCCCCAGGAGCAGAGAACCGCAGCTAAACATAAATACTGATGCGTGTTGCATTGCATTTCATGGCATTAAAGTGAATGGCCATTTAACATGACCTCCTTTTAGGGATCTACTTCACATAACAATTCCCACCGTCAGAAATGTGAACTGTACACTGTACAATACAACATAATAGCTGTGGTTTGTGGCGCTTGGGTATGTTGTGTGTGCACTTTTCAGGAAGCTGAAAGTCAGTGTTGTAGAAAAGCAGAGAGATGATCGAATTCCTGCAAAGCGGCCATGCTAACTCCGGAAATGTCAGTCAGAATTCAGTGCAATAGTAGTACTCAAAAATATCGAAAACTACCCGGTTGCATAGCAACACCCGGAGCCAGGCAGATGTGCCGCTGATGTGGTGGTGGTGCAGGAATATTTCCTAGCAAGATTTCTGACAAGGAAAAAAAGTGTTGATTTCAGATTAAGCAGCCCCGGTGTGAGAATCTTCTGCAATTACAAGACACTCGCCTTTTGACGCAGAGGCTATAAAATAAGAGAACAAATTTAAGTAATGTAAACAAGTTCTTTTTTAAAACATACTCCCCTGCTACATTTATATGCTTACTATGTATAAATCTTGTGTATATATTATATATATATATATATATATATATATATATATATGTGTGTGTGTGTGTATATATCTTTTATTACTATGTATAAATTTCTACGCATATCTTTTAATAATCTTTCCTACGTGTAAAGTTTATTCGCTACGCCTGAACCATCCTCGAACAGCCTGCTTTAATTCGTCATCAATGAACCACCACAACCACAACCAGCATCATCCCAGACACACATGTGGACATTTACACCTGGCCTCCCCGAACTATCGACATATTTCCTTTCTTTATTCATACAAACAAAGGAGCATTACTTCTTTATAAACATATCACCCATTAAAAGAGCATTATTACTATCATAATGACATTTTTTTATATAATTGCAGAGCAAATCAAGACATTTCTGACTCATGCTTATGACTGGTGAGTGACTATAACAAATAGGAAAAAGACCAATCATCTTATATGGATACTAAAAAAAAAATGGAACTGTACTGGGTCTTGAAGAAAATAAATGCATTCATAAATAAATACAGAACAAAGTGATTACATTATAAATAATAAATAAAAGTCTCACATGTAAAATCTAACAGCACATTTAATAAGTGATTTGTCCCTAGGGGGCGCTCTCATACGGACAGCAGACAGGAAAACCTCAGTAGCTCAGTATGGATCAGTATGAATTTTTTTCCGATAGCCAATTGTACCATGAACCAACCATTATTGCCTCGTCCTCTATTAATAACGAAGGAATAATTTATAATTTAGTTTAAAAGCGATCTGGTTTACAGCATTCAAATTCTGAGCGTGTTATCAATTTACTGTGTAATAGTGTTCTGTGTAGTATTCTGTAAATATCCACTGTTTTTTTTGCTTTCCAATGCAAAAACTTCATCACCAAACACTGTTCCATGCAAACAACTACACTCAGTATTGGGGAGTAACTAGTTACATGTAACAGTGTTACATAATTTCATTACAAAACAAATGGAATAATTTTTGTTACAGTTACTGAGAAAAAATGTGTAATTAAATTTACAATTACTTATGAAAATGTTAAAGATTACTAATGGCGTTACATTTGCCTCACACCTCCAGGGTTGTGGGTGCGATTCCCGTCTCCTCCCTGTTTCTTGCCGGTGTTTCGTGTCATTGCTATGCAAAGATTCTGATTTCTCAAACTGTATTAAATATATTTTTTGTTATGAAGTCTGGGAGGCACGGTGGTTTCGTCTCACACCGCCAGGGTCCGGGTTCGATTCCTGTCCCGGCCATTTGTGTGTGCAGTTTGCATGTTCTCCCCGTGCCTCAGGGGGTTTTTCTCCGGGTTCTCCGGTTTCCTCCCCCGGTCCAAAAACATGCACGGTAGGTTGATTGATTGGCACCTTGGAAAATTGTCCCTAGTGTATGAATGTGTGTGTGTGTGTGTGTGTGTGTGTGTGTGTGTGTGTGTGTGTGTGTGTGTGCCCTGCAATGGGTTGGCATTCCATCCAGGGTGTATCCTGCCTTAATGCCCATAGACGCCTGAGGTAGACACAGACTCCCCGTGACCCGAGGGAAGATCGGATAAAGCGGTAGAAGATGAATGAATGAATGTTATGAAGTCTGGCTTTGTTGTGTCTGTGCTTAAAAATTAAATGAATATAAACTTAATTCAAGTGATGAAAGATTTTGAAAAAACAGTAAACAAGAGTAAGTTATACTTTACCTTACAAGTTATAAATGTTTGTAAATTATTTCGTTGGAAATATCCATTAGACACTTATAAGTATTCAAAACGTAATCACGTTATCAGTTTTATAAAGTTACACTACGTATTACCATTATGAATAGTGTCATTTATAATCTGTAATCTATTACATTTCTAAAGTCACTTACTACTGCATGTACCTGCTACTACCTCCGTGAGATGGACATAACATACCTTAAAGGCAGATCCTGTAGATATGAGAACTTGTTGGAAAAACCAGTGTAAAAAATTTAAAGAGATGTTTCCTGACGATCTCTTGGCCGGTACTGGAGTTCCTGATCTGGAGTCATTGCTGCAGGCCTTTAAAGCAATAACCTCATCTGTCAGCACCTGAAAAATAAATAGTTTCTGAGCGCTCGTGGACACACACACACACACACACACACACACACACACACACACCTCGTTAGTCTCTATAAAGCTGTTCACTGTAGCTCCCACGGTTACAATTGGTATGAAAAAAAAATCAATTTAATTACTACTCAGGAACAAGACCAGCAGCAGGCCGTTATTCACCTCTTTATATATTTCTGACCAAGCGCTGGGTAACAGCGGCTCCATTTCACAGCTACTGTCTGAGACGTGTTCAGATTCCACTGCAGTGGTTTCGCTCCAAGCTTCCTGAGCCTACGCCATATAATATACACTCACATCACTTTTCCCTTATCGCAATATTTATTTATTACAAATGTACCCACTGGTAGCCTAAATACGAGCCAAAAATGTAAATCTACATGTATTTAGGTTTTTAAAGGGAATAATGTAATGAAATAATAATATAATAATCTCAAAAACTCACCTAAATGCAAGTTTACCTGAAAAATGATACTTGAGAAAAAGTATAGATAGCCATCAGCAAATTTCACTCCGTAACACATTAAATGTCAGTAATGCAAATATGAGCTGTCTTAGAGTATCTGATTAGAACAGAATTGAACAGATATGTATTTTACTCATATTGTTATTCAAAGATTACTTGTTACTTCACGTCTTCAACAGCAAGACACGCGTTAACGATGGTTTTTACTTTCTAAAATAGAAATGAATTTGTTCGGCTCAACACTGCATTAACCAAGAACAAGACAGCAGCCTTTTTTAAACACGGCAGATTGAAACAAAGATCGAACAATTCATTCATAAGAGATAAAGTAGTAAAGCAATCTTTCTAAAAGGTACCATCGATATACAAATATTATCTCAGGGGAGAAAAACAGTTGCATTTAAGAGATAAAGTTTAATAACTTTAAGTAAAACCATGCTTGCAAAATGTAACTGGTAACATAATATATGTTAGAATTATTTCAATGTCCCAATATTTATGGACCTGACTGTGTGTGGGATATATATATATATATATATATATATATATATATATATATATATATATATATATATATATATATAATATATATAGAGTAGATAGTAAGTTGCTTATATTTTTGATAGTGAGTAAAGTAAAACTAGAAAGTAGCCCAAACAAACAAACAAACAAACAAACAAACAAACAAAATCACAGTATTTCATGTACATTTACTGAAATGCCTTACATTCACATTACATATTATATATGCCTTACATTATTACTTTCTTCATTACTAGACTGTTTAAAAGGAATGTTTTGCTTGTTAGAACTCTTTTAATGGTCAACAAATAAACTCTCTGGGAGATCTTTTTATGGACATTTTGTTTTATTTCCTGTAAAGTTTGCACAGTTTTCCTTCATTTTCAATCCCTAGGAAAAGTGTAATACACACATTTGGAGATTAATGGGGATGCTGTGGCTTCTGATGTATAGAGGTGGTGCAGCTGTGACTACAGTGAAAAGAGAATATTTGGATTGTGTTCATTGGGTTTTTAGCTTTTCTGACACTGCATGAGATATCTGTCTGTGATGCAGCGCTCTGTTATTGATGGTTTCTTTTGCTGTGGCATTTTAACGATGTTATTAAGAGGTGGATTGATTCATGTAGGAACCACTGAGGTGTGAATAAACTGCATCCAACACTGACAGATTTATTTCCATTTTGAGAAACTTAAAATATTTTGCTTCAGAAATAGAAAAGAGAGGGAACATTGTGTGTGTGTGTGTGTTTTTCCTGGTTGTCTCTATAGTTTTGTTCTAGGTTTGTATCAATATAATTATCATCAGCTCTTTTCCTTCCTTTTCGTGCTACATTATGGTGAATTGAACGTTTTGTGCTGAAACTCATGTGATGCTGTGTTTCAACTCGCCGTATTAAGCACAGATTACGCACTAGTCAAAGCGCAATGATAATTCAAGGTGATGTGCGTTCAGCTATCTCTGCACGAATGATTTCATGGAGTTAAGCTCTCAGCAAATAAATTGAATTTCCATTTTCCTTTCTGTGAGTCACTGTGACTACTGGCTAGCCAGCAAATGTCAGCAGCAGGAGGTGAATCATCTCCTCACATCAGCTCATGTGCAGACATAAACAACGCATTTACATGTTACATAAGATCCCAAAATACTACAAAAGTGTCTCTATGATTAACAGAAAAAGCATTTTCTGTCTCGCACCTTTCCAAGGGCACGAGGGCACGAACAGCTCGGGGGAATTTTGGGGAGAAATGAAGTGAACTGTATCGCCATAATCCAATTTCTGGATTGATGCCAGAGATACAGTGGGATTTGTGTCTGAAATTATATACACACACACATACATACTGCATGAATATGAGGTTTTGATATTTCCATTGTGTGTGAGGACTAAATAGTGCTATCAGATAAGAACCTGAGCAGATCTGAAGATAAATATATTTCAGAAATAACAGGCAAAATTAATTCACTTCAATACAGTTACATTTTTATTGATAGATTCATTTTTACATCAAACGTATACATATTACATTTAAACATTAATTAAGCTCAATTGTAATAATTATTATTACAAATAAATTTTGTATATTGTTTTTATATTTTTATTAAATATTTTTTATATAAATTGAATATTATTAAGGTGGGGCACGGTGGCGTAGTGGTTAGCACATTCGCCTCACACCACCAGGATCCCGGTTTAATTCCCGTCTCGGTCATGTGTGTGTGTATCTCTCCTGTGCCTCAGGGGGTTTTTTCTCCGGGTTCTCCGGTTTCCCCCCCCGGTCCAAAAACATGCACGGTAGGTTGATTGGCACCTTGGAAAATTGTCCCTAGTGTATGAATGGTGTGTGTGTGTGTGTGTGTGCCCTGCGATGGGTTGGCATTCCATCCAGGGTGTATCCTGCCTTAATGCCCATGACGCCTGAGATAGGCACAGACCCCCGTCCGAGGAAAGATCGGATAAAGAGGTAGAAGATGAATGAATGAATGAATGAATGAACATTATTAAGTCTATTATGTGTATATTTAATGCATTTGACACTTTTTTATTCTTAACACTGGAAGCCCCGCCCCCTCCCTTCTATCAAATATGTTTTTTGTCTCTTCTTAATATCTTGAAAGATGTGCATCGCTTTAAACTTCCTTTAAAATGGTACAGTATGACTTCATTTGAGTGAAATTAAAAGAGTAAAAAAAACTCTTTCAAAGTTTTGAAATCTTGGTTTACTTCCACTAAAATATTCTCTTTTTTACCGCTAACATTTATTACTAAAGTACTCTGCAGTTATTTTTATTTTCACTGTATGGGAGTTTTATTGAAGAGGTTTCTTTAAAGTCAAGCTGTAAATGAGATGGGGGATTGCGACGTGTATTTCTGTCTTATCTGCTTGGATGGATGCTTTATGGCTTGTTATCCGAAGCCTTTTTGCCGCCCCATAACAATCATAGAGGAATATACAGAGTCGAATGATCAGTATTGCATTTCAACCACTCATGCTTTTATCCACAGCAGCTAAATCCAGAAAAAAAGTAAATAAAATAAGTATATATATATATATAATATATATATATATATATATATATATATATATATATATATATATATATATATCTATATATATATATGTTGTAGCTGGAGTTTGGCTGGAGTGTTGAATGTGACAAGTGTACAGTTTTTATATAGTTGAGTTTTCTTGGTAATTGGATACTAAAAAGTAGTTTTTATGATGAAATATTGCTATTTTTTTGAAAATATTATTTAATGATAAACACAATATTCTTGGGAGCAACATTTGTACCAAAAGAGTGCATTAAAACAAGACTTCTATAAAAGAATCATATGCATTAAATCTTTTCTTATTTTATTGAATTTTCTTATTCATCATCAAATGCTGTCGATAGAGTTCTGTCTGTGTTCAAACCAGGACATCGCTGTCTAATCACACACTATTGTGTTTTGAAAGGCTGTGTATTTGTGCAGGAACCTGTACATGTAAAGAAAGGTTTTGCACTTTACTTCACACTGACAAGATTTCTTCATACGCTAATAATCGTTAAACGTCTGTTTGGATGGAATAAAATACAGATGGAGTTTACAGACAAAAATCCAGTTTATGTTGCATGTCAAAGAAATTGCAAATTATTGCCTCATTTGTCTGCTTGTATATGTGGACACCAGTATTCTCTGGACTGGACCTGAGGCAAAGGATTATCTTATACAACGAGTACAATGACTGGTGCATGTAGGCTGCTGGTAAAACTCTGCCAGATGTAGGATTTTATAGAAATCTCACATAGTTCTGCCAGTTCTTCTTTCTTTCTGTTATATCTTTTTCTTGCCTTTTTTCTTTTTCTTTTTTTCTTTCTTTCTTTCTTTCTCTCTTAATTAAAGGATGGTGTCGCTCAGTGGTTAAAGCAATGGGCCACTGAGTAAAGTGTAAGCCCCACTTATTGCCATACTGCCGCTCTTGGGTCCTCGAGCGTGGACTTTAACCCTGTGTGCTCCAGGGGGCGCTGTATAGCTGACCCTGTACTCTGACCCCAGGATGGAATGCCAACCCATCTCACTCACACTAGGGACAATTTTCCAAGGTGCCAATCAACCTACCGTGCATGTTTTTGGACCAGGGGAGGAAACCGGAGAACCCGGAGAAAAACCCCCTGAGGCACGGGGAGAACATGCACAAACTCCACACACACATCCTGGCGGTGTGAAGCGAACGTGCTAACCACTAAACCACCGTGCCCCATATACATGATTCGATTTTTTATTATTATTATTAGTAGTAGTAGTAGTAGTAGTATTAATAATGATAATAATAATAAAAATAATAATAATAACAATAAGAGGAGGAAGAAGACTTTGGTTGCAATTTGGCTTTTTGGTTGTTGTTCAGGACGGAAGCTGTGTCCTGGTAAATAATGTTCTGTCCCAGATCCACCTGAAATCATAAAATCAGTTTGTGTATAAACAATAATTTTGGGGAGAAATCTAGTCAGTAACACTATCTGCTGATTAAAGATTACATCCCACAAATGAGAAAGTGTCGTATAATAAAAGCGCAGGCTCTTCTAACCCGAGTTGGCGGCTAAAATCAAGATTACCATCTGTTGCGGGAGCATTTCGCCAGAGGAAGCGAGCGCTGATTGCGACCGAATTAACACCGGCTTTGCAGCTGCTCGAGCTCATTTTGCGAGCGAATCCTCACTGGGATGGTGGATTAAACAAGCTGGTTACACTGTAGTATCTTTGGTTTGTATTCAGGTGGTATTCATTTCTCAGGGTGGTGTCCGTGATCAAATATTTGTACTTCTACTAAAAAAGATTTTCCTTTTCTCTGTGGCCAGATGTTTACATCAGATATTGGAGATAGTGTCAGCTCAAGAGGACACCAAAGGCTTCGCCCTTTTATTGTTGACCTCTGACATTAAAAAAATCTAAATCTTCAGCCATTTATACAATATTATACAAAATTATACAATAAATATTATTAATAACAAACCACAGTTCTCTGAATACCCCACTAGAATTACACACATTGCTCGCTGTAAACCAGAATGATGAGTCGGATGTAAAATCGAGCCGAACATAATGTTCCAGAACTGATGGCTTAATATTAAATTGTTTCCTGGCAGATGTGTAATTAGAACAGAGTTACCTCCAACAGGAAGAACAGTAGGCAGAAATAACAAATAATTATAAGGGTTTACCAACACCTTCTATTAAAGCGTCTAACGTCAACATTACAGTGTGATTAAGTATTTCAGAATGAAAAGCACTTCTATTAATGTAGGAGTGTTTAATTATTCCTTTAATACCGGAGACGCCAGTTACAGGTTACACACTTACTAAAGAATCAAACACAGCAGGGAACCGCTGTTAAAGCAACATGTTAACACATTCCTTTATACATCGTGCTCTCTGTGTGTGCTGTGTGTGTGCATTGTGTGTGTGTGTGTGTGTGTGTGTGCCGTGTATGTGTGATGTGTGTGCCGTGTGTGTGCTGTGTGTGTGTGTGGAGTGGGTTGTGTGATATGTGTGTATTCTGTGTGTGTAATATGTGTATACCTGTGTGTGCTCTATATGTGTGTGTGTGTGTGTGTGTGTGTGTGTGTGATGTGTGTGTATTGTTTGTGGTGTGTGATATGTCTGTAATATGTGTGATATGTGTTTGATGTGTGTATAGTGTGTGCTGTGTAATATGTGTGATATGTGTTTGATGTGTGTAATGTGTGTGTGTGTGCAATGTGTGTGTGTGTGATGTGTGCTGTCTGGGTGTGTTCTGTGTAGTGTGTGTGTGTGTGTGTGTGATATGTATGTGTGTATGTGTGTGTGTGTGTGCAGAGTAGAGTCTAATAGAATAGAATAGAAGAGTGTATTCGTGTGTTTGTGATGTACATGTTACAGCACAGTGATATTGTGGAAGTTGGAGTGCAGGTTTGCTTTAATTCTCTTTATTCTTGAGTTCTTAGTAAACATTTCATTCTTTTGCTCCCCTTTAGAGCAGCTCAAATCATTTTATTGGTTGTGAATTCTGTGCTGAATTAGTGCTGTTTACAGAAAAGCACTTTATTTATCAATGTTTACACAGGTTCATGAATTAGTGCAGCATTTTAATAATGAGTTTAATTGTGTTAAATGTGAAAATTTATTATTTCCCCTTAACGTATTAAGACACTCCCCCTGGGTGCTTGTTAAAAGGAAAAACATGATTCATCCGGAATACGTGTAAATGTGAATAATATTGTCTGGGAGAAACAAAAGTGCTAACAGTCAACATGTTTACCACAATAGATATATTGTGTATAGATAATATAGTATATAGATACTGATATAGCCAAATAAATACATTTTACTAATTAGTGGCAATGTTTTGTCTAATTACAAAAAGCAGTCTATAAAAAGGATTAGATATTGTGTCTAATTCTGTATCACAGTATCGCAATGCAGTGACGTTTGCTGAGTTTTATTTGCTGAGTAAGATTTTTGACCTTTGCCCTTTACTTTTTTTGCGGTTTAGATATTGATGAGTGTTCCACACAGATGCACTACTGTCAGGCCAACACAGTGTGTGTTAATTTACCGGGAGGACATCGGTGTGATTGCCTTTCCAGGATTCTCCAGAGTGGATGACTTCTCATGCACAGGTTTGACACACACACACACACACACACACACACACACACTCACACACACACACAAGATACAAGATGTATTACAATATCCACACAAACACATTCACCTCTGCATACACACGCGGATAAATTCAGTCCATACAACCTTTTTCTTTGGTTGTTTGTTGATGTTTGTAAATACAGCAAATAATTAAAATAAGTATAACTGAGCCTCAGTAAGTGGTGAGATTTAGTAGAAATGTCAGATTTAATCTCTGTGCCACTGCTATTTATTTGGGGGGGGATTATTTTATTTGCGGAATAAATGAAGCAATTACAATGTTTGGGTTTTTACTGATTGCTCTCTGTTTATCGTCACAAAACTCCAACACTCTCATTTTACCAACAAAACATTGTGATTGCTCAAGTAGCGTTTGTTGGACTTATGTCTGACGGAATATATTTTCATTAAGAGATCATTTCAAACGCCGCAATCCCCAACAAATGGTATTGTGAATCTTTCCCGAAGCTTGTGTGTTTTCTTTTTATTGCCGAGTCTCAGAAATACGGACTGCAGTTTAATACGATGCGTCTCTGCTTGGGGAAATAACAGAGATAAAATAGTGGCGTGTTTAATAATCATCATAAATAATAATGAAAAAACTCAACTTTTTGCTGGAACACACTGCAGCTTGCACACTTACACATTTACACACTTACACATTTACACACTTACACACACACTTACACATTTACACACTTACACACTTACACACTTACACACTTACACACTTACACACTTACACACTTACACATTTACACACTTACACACTTACACACTTACACACTTACACATTTACACACTTACACATTTACACACTTACACACTTACACACTTACACATTTACACACTTACACATTTACACACTTCACACACACTTACACACTTACACACTTCACTTACACACTTACACACTTACACATTTACACACACACATTTACACTTACACACTTACACACTTACACACTTACACACTTACACACTTACACACTTACACACTTACACACTTACACACTTACACACTTACACATTTACACACTTACACACTTACGCATTTACACACTTACACGTTTACACACTTACACACACACTTTTTTACGCCACGTTTACATTCACCCGAGTACTAATCACACTCCTACTCATCGTCCCTGATTACTGATATTCCCCCCCTTCCCTAATAATCACCCCCACCTGATTAGTAATCACCCACACCCACCCACAAACCCACAAATTACATACTCCTGACTGCTAATTACCCGCACTTCCATACTAATAACGCACATCTGATTAGTAATTACTCACTAACTATTACTTATAACCCACAACTGATTATTACTCAACAGTGACAAGCAATTACCCTCATTACTACTAATCTCCTGACTACTAATCACCCACTGCTCACTCCTACTACACACACACACCCCTGATTATTAATTACTACAATCACTACGATTAATTAACACACACACACACACCTGATTATTAATCACTACAACAGATTAATTAACACACACACCTGATTATTAATCATCACACTTCACAGGTAATCCCTCAGCATATTACTAATGATCCAAACACAATAACAATACCTTAGAACAACAGTATATTAGAAGCACATTTTCAGCCTTACATTAAAGTAAAGTCACTTTCATTGTATTTACCAAGTAGATCATTTTGATTCTGGTCTTTGTTGCCCTGTGTGATCCGTTTCGCCCCTCACATGACCTTGCCCATCTCCTGATTTGGATTTGTTTGCATGCGCGATGTTTAATAAAACTTCGCTCTGCATCTGGCGCAGCCTCCGTTCACCTGCTGTGACATAAATCCAATCCGAAGATTGATCGCTTCACATCACACTACTGCGATCTGTATCAGGATGGAAGCCGTTCGGAGAGAACAATAATGCTGCTTTTCTTCCTGCCATGTTCAAGACAGCCGGAGCCTTAACAATCTTACCACAGAAATATAGATCATTTTGTTTCTTGACAATATTTAAGAGTCCCAAAGCATGTGTGTGTGTGTGTGTGTGTGTGTGTGTGTGTGTGTGTGTGTGTGTGTGTGTGTGTGTAACTTGTATTCTTTGCATTTAGGCAGTAATAAACAGACATTTCAAAATGGAAGTATATATATATTTTATTTAAACACATTTTCATTTGATGGCCTTTGGTTGATGCCTGTAACCAGAGGGACTTACATTTATCTCATTTATATAACTGAGCAGTTTTGGGGTTAAAGGTTTTCTTCAAGGACCCAGTAGTGGCAGGATGCTGTGGCTGAGGTTTGACCTCATGACCTTTGGATCAAAAGTCCAATGCTTTTACCACTAAGAAATTTCCTCCCCAAATATTAACAAAATATGGCATCAAGTAGGATATTCATTCTCATGTCAGTTATTTAGTTGAATGCTCTTTATCCATCCAGAGACTACATATAAAGCTTGAGTCAAGAACTACATTCCCAAAACACTTGTAAATTAAAATAAAAAAAAAAAGAAAAACACAAATATTGAATATGGTCAAAAAAATCCAACTTTACGGGGTTTGACTGTAAATACAAATTATAGCTCAAAACTTTACATACACCAGGCAGAATTTATACATTTGAGATCCTTAATGAGTGGCTTAATGATATTGAGGATTCCTGTGCCTTTGTATCTCACATCATGTACCCCCGTGTTTCACTGTAGGAATGGTGGATCTTTCATCATATTCCTTTTTGACTCCTCGTTTAAGGTTGTGGGCAAAAAGATACATTTTGGTCTCATCAATCCAAATGACTTTGTGTTTGAGTTTTGTCTCTGTGCTCTTTGACGTGATGTAAAAGGTATACATTTTGGAATTTGTGTTGTAATGGCTTTCTTCTGGTAACTCGACTCTGCAGCCCATTTTTTATCGAGTGCCTCTTTATTGTGCATTTTGAAACGGCCAAACCACACGTTTTCACACCACACGTTTTAAACACCACACGTTTTCACACCACACGTTTTCACACCACACGTTTTAAACACCACACATGTTTTCACAACACACGTTTTAAACACACACGTTTTAAACACCACACGTTTTCACACCACACGTTTTAAACACCACACGTTTTAAACAGCACATGTTTTCACAACACACGTTTTAAACACCACATGTTTTAAACACCACACGTTTTCACAACACACGTTTTAAACACCACACGTTTTAAACACCACACATTTTCACAACACACGTTTTAAACACCACACGTTTTAAACACCACACGTTTTAAACACCACACGTTTTCACACCACACGTTTTAAACACCACACGTTTTAAACACCACACGTTTTCACACCACACGTTTTAAACACCACACGTTTTAAACACCACACGTTTTCACAACACACGTTTTTAAAACACACGTTTTAAACACCACACGTTTTAAACACCACACACGTTTTCAAAAACACCACACACGTTTTAAACACACGTTTTAAACACCACACGTTTTAAACACGTTTTAAAAACACACACGTTTTTCACACCACACAACACACGTTTTAAACAACCACACGTTTTCACAACCACACGTTTTAAACACCACACGTTTTCACACCACGTTTTAATAAAACACCACATCTTTTTAAACCCACACGTTTTAAACACCACACGTTTTAACAACCACAAACACCACACATTTTCACGTTTTACAACCACACGTTTTAAACACCACACGTTTTAAACACCACACGTTTTCACACCACACGTTTTAAACACCACACGTTTTAAACACCACACGTTTTCACAACACACGTTTTAAACACCACACGTTTTAAACACCACACACGTTTTCACGTTTTAAAACACACGTTTTAAACAACACCACACGTTTTAAACACGTTTTAAACACACATTTTCACGTTTTAAAACCACACGTTTTAAACACCACACGTTTTAAACACCACACGTTTTAAACACCACACACGTTTTCACACCACACACACACGTTTTAAACACCACACGTTTTAAACCACACACACCACACGTTTTCACACACCACACGTTTTAAACACCACACGTTTTCACACCACACGTTTTAAACACCACACGTTTTCACACCACACGTTTTCAACACCACACGTTTTAAACACCACACTTTTTCACACCACACGTTTTAAACACAAACACCACACGTTTTCAACAGCACACCACACGTTTTAAGGCACACCACACGTTTTAAACACCACACGTTTTAAACACCACACGTTTTAACGTTTTCACACACACGTTTTAAACACACGTTTTCACACCACACGTTTTAAACACCAACGTTTTCACACCACACGTTTTAAACACGTTTTCCAAACACCACACGTTTTAAACACCACACGTTTTAAACACCACACATTTTCACAACACACGTTTTAAACACCACGCGTTTTCACAACACACGTTTTAAACACCACACGTTTTCACACCACACGTTTTAAACACCACACGTTTTCACACCACACGTTTTAAACACCACACGTTTTAAACACCACACGTTTTAAACACCACACGTTTTCACACCACACGTTTTCAACAGCACACGTTTTCAACAGCACACGTTTTCAACACCACACGTTTTAACAACAAACACCACACATGTTTTCACAACACACGTTTTAAACACCACACGTTTTAACACACCAACACGTTTTTCACACCACACGTTTTAAACACCACACGTTTTCACAACACACGTTTTCACACCACGTTTTAAACACCACACGTTTTAAACACCACACGTTTTCACACCACACGTTTTCACAACACACGTTTTCACAATGTTTTCAGTTCTGTATTTCACCTGAACTTTCCGGGTAGTTGTGGCTGAAATTTTAGTTGATCTACCTGACCGTGGCTTGGTTTCAACACAACTCCTCATTTTCCACTTCTTTATTATAGTTTGAACTTTGCTGATTGGCGTTCTCAATTCATTTCCTGTTTTCTACAGTTAAACTACATTTTCCCGCAGATGCTTGACAATTCTTTTACTTTCCAAGTGAATCAGAATCCAGAAACATCAATGCAGCACTGGATGAAAGAAACTCATTGTCCTTATACACACACACACACACACACACACACACATTCACACTAATTACAAGTAAACACATCACAGGTGAGGACGTTACCTTTAATAGCCAATTAAACCTGTTTGTGTCAACATGTGTGTATGTTATCAGTCCCAAATCGCCAGGGTGTGTAAACTTTTGATCAGGGTCATTTGGGTAGTTTCTGTTGTCATTATGATTTAAAAAGAGTAAACACAGTTTTGTTTGAAAATAAATCGTTTCAGCAAATCACTAACCATGAATACCAGAAAAGTGTTTCTATTTCATTCATATTCTCTGTAAAATAGCCATGAAATCATAATTTCATAATATATATATATATATATATATATATATATATATATATATATATATATATATATATATATATATATATATATATATACTAATCCAGAGCTTAAAACCTCTCAAATTTTACCCAGAGCTCAAGAATTGTGCTTTGAATCATCACATTTATACATATTTACAAACAAGTCAGTAAATAGTTGCACATTGAAAACCAACTCTCAACTACATTCAGTATTTACCAGATCTCAGTCTCTTATATCAGTTTAAGTAGTAAACTATATATAAAAATGTTAAATCTTAACTTTATTTGTATTTATAGTCCTAATGATTAATAATAATGATAAGGAGATATTTATGCTACTGCAGCTGTACTTCACCCAAACTAATTATTCCAGAGTTTCTGTCAGACTCCTTCATTTCTTCCTTCTCCAAGGACAAAAAAACAAAAAGTCAACATGAAAAGATTGTATTTAGGAGCGTCTCCCTTGACCTACTTAGCAATGACACTGTTAGAGCTTCACAAACTTTATCTCGTCCTTTTCAGGTGATAATTAAAGTAATAATATAGAGTAGGACTGTTATAAACAGTGAAATCGTGCAGTGTGTTGCTGGGAAGACTAGAAAAACTCTGAATATAAAAATACCAGGTGTCTGCATGGTGTGTGAATCCTTCTCACTCAGTCGTCTTCTGAGCAGTTACACTGAATCTGCGCTATAACTAATCACCCCCCAAACCATGCTGATATTCTGCATAATTGATAGAAATGTTTTGTTTATTTCGCTCCTGAATGAGTGGCATTCCCTGATAGCGTAGAAGCTAGTTTAACTAACATGAGCCCAGATTGATTTGTATCTTGCTGTTAAAGGTGTACAACTGGTGTTAATGGGCTGTGCTTCTTCTTTTTATTTATGATTCCCTTCCATATTGTGTGTCCAGTGGTATTTTTATGAAGTGTTTCAGTGGGATGCAGAGAAAAGTGGAATTTAACAATGCCAACATTGGATAAGTAACATTCCAAGACGTGTGATGAGTGTGCTTATTTATCAGATTAATTATCACATTTTGGTATATTCAGTTTACTTCTACCGCTTGATCTCAAGTCTCTTCAAGCATCAAGGCAGGATATACCCTGAATGGAATGTCAACCCATCGCAGGGTGCACACACACTCACACACACACACGCATACACACACACACACACACACACACACACACACACACACACACACACACACACACACACACACACACAAGGGACAATTTTCCAAGGTGCCAATCAACCTACAGTGCATGTTTTTGGACCGGGGGAAACCGGAGAAAAACCCCCTGAGACAGGGGGAGAACATGCAAACTCCCACACACACATGGCGGAGGTGGGAATTGAACCCGACCCTGGAGGTGTGAGGCGAATGTGTTCTGACCACTAAACCACTGTCCCCACTATTTACTGAATATGTAATAATAACATTATTACTACTACTAACAATAATAATAATTTTTGTTATTATGATTATTATTTTTATTATTATTATTATTATTATTATTTTAAAAAGCACCTAAGGTATTAGCCATTATGCAGACAAGTGTGTAAATCTCCTAGGAAATGATTTGAGGTCAGCGTGGCCTTGTGATTCCATGTTCGTCTACACATTGGTGGCTTTCCACTCTGGTCCAGTGACTTGAGTAATGGGATTGTCTACACCGAGAAAGACATGTGCAATGCTCCTCTCAAATGTGGACAAAAACGTAGAGCGCAGAGGGCAGCTGCCTTCCAAATGGGACGCAACACACGCACACACACACACACACACACACACACACACACACACACACACATACAGCCAGCATAAAGTCGCCTACCTAGGGAGTTTGTTTCTGACTGGAACACAGTTAAAAAACAATGGGACTGAGGAAAAAAAGCCTATAGTCGCACATTTGACTGTTGTCTAGACGTCTTTGTGAAATAAAAGCTCATGAGTTTTTGTTTTGGTTTGGACGACTACTTCCAGGGTCTTCTTTTCTTGAGCGCATTCAGCACTTGGGGATTCATGAACAGTCCAGATATAATGAGGTTATTAACTCGGGGTAAAAATTAGAGCATCAGTGCTGGAGGTTGGTCTCATAATCTAAAGAGAAACATACCCAGATGAGTCTTTGCTTCCATTTGAATAGATTTGATTATTTTATTTCCACTTTTCATTTCCCTGTGTTGAAATTTGTTGGTGATAATGTTCAGTCTATTGAGTCTTTATCTCATCACACTAACAGGAGTGTTAATGCCACCTGTATGAGGTACAGTGTTGTTAAAGCTGCACAGTCCTGATGTATTATACACGGTTTATTTTTATCACTTATAAAACATCCATGATTCATTCACTTATTCATGTCTTCCTTATTAGGGAGGGTGCATGACGCTTAAATCCCTCATTACACACCTAGTTATTGTTACTGCAGATAAAAATCTAACATCTGTGCTGAGTGTTAGCTTGCAATTTAATGACTCTTTTCCCGAAGTTTCCTGAAGCCATGTGTCATGTTGCATGCGGAATGTCTACATATATCTCAGATATCGATTATCAATAACAATTAATGCCAGTTTATGGTTTATGCCAACGTTGAAAATACGAACAACGATTTAATGATTTCACCTCGGTTTGACACAGTGAGCTTCCGTAGTTCTCGTACATGGGAAATACCAAATACAACACTGACGAATCCAGAAGAGCTCGTTTCCAAGAAGGGGGTGGGGTTTCATCAGTCATATGGAAATGGTTTGGGTTTGTATCTTCAGACGTGCAACAAAAACCAAAACACCGCTGTAACATTTATCTAACGTGTGTAAAGGAAGCAGCACGACTCATTTATTCCAGCACTAAATGGGGAGGGGGTGTGTGTGTGTGTGTGTGTGTGTGTGTGTGTCTGTGTGGCGCTGCGGGATAAACATGACAGCGGCAAACACCAAAACACAGACTACAAACGGGTACAAATAGCGACACATTTTCCCCTCTGTATCCAAACAAATCGTAGATTCAATTTATCACCACATCGCCCTACATCTACTGTCCACATAATGAAGGTCTACAGTTACAATACACAGATTTGTCCGAGGCGATGAGACGAACAAAAGACTCGGTCTGCATGGATGATGCTGGAGGTTAAGTTATAATTGTGAGTGGGCTTTTCATCAAATGTCAGCTTCAAATTCGAACACACACTTTTACACCTCGGGGCAATTTAGACACTCCAGTCCATCCACTTCCCTGCTTATAAACTTTAACATGGAATGTCACATGTGAGAAGGTGTGGAACTCATTAGCATGTGTAACGTGACAAAAACAGAAAACCCACAGAACCCGGCTTACACGTTGCCGCTTTCTATCTTTGGTATTAAAGGTTAATGTAAAGGTTAAGTCTTGCTACATAATGTTGACATTTTCCTTGGTGAGTCAATGCTCTTTATATACTTTATATTATTTATAAACTTTATGTCACTTATGAATTGAGACAATCGGGCTGCAATAAAAAGATCCACAAAAAAAGATATCAAAATATGCAGAAGATGAAGTTAGAGTGGTGTTTTTCATGTCATCCTGCACCTCAGGTTGTCTCTGCACATCAAACATGATTTGTCATTCAGAAATGACAGAATATGTATTTGACATAAAAAAAAAACATCCCTAAAGCCCGTTATACAATACAATGCTATACAATGCTCAAAACACGCATCCATAAAACAGATTGTATGCAAATGAACCCACAGCTGAAACATCTGGAATTCCCAGGGATAATGAAAATCTCCTAGACTGAACAAATACTGCGTTTCGAGGCGGTTCCGATTCGCACTGAGCCGGCGTGACCGCAGGCTTTTTCATTTCACCCGGCCAGAGCCACACCTGATTCCACTCGTTTAATCAGTTCAGCTCGCTCTCCAATCAGCTATCAAGTGTGTGCCCTATTCAGCCTGCAGCTACAACCGCCTCTTAGCGGAGACGACTTTAGACGCTTCCCTGCGGCCGTTCCTGCTCGAGTTCATGGTGTGAACTAAAGTGACATGGACAAGAGTTACAGTGAAGCCTATCAACGAACTGAAACTGTTTCCTAAATGTTTTATAAACATTTTGAGTAATAATTTGCGTATTCTATTCTGAAAGCATATTCTCTCAAAATATCCAAAACAAAAGGAAACTTGCTTAACATGATTGCTTAGCCTCTCTTAAAGTTAAACTAAAAATACAATATAAACGTATAAAATATACTGTATTTAAAAAAATAATAAGCTGTACACATCACATTTAAAATAAACAAACAAAACATCTGACAAATGCAAATAAATGTTAGGTGATGATTTATGGAAGAGGAAGAAAGAAAGGAATGGAGAAAGAAAGAAAAATAGAAAGAAAATGACAGACAAAGAAAGAGAAAGAAAGAAAGAGACAGATAGATAGATAGATAGATAGATAGATAGATAGATAGATAGATAGATAGATAGATAGATAGATAGATAGATAGATAGATAGATAGATAGATAAAAAGAAAGAAAGAATGCCTAATTTCCACTCAAAGCTTTCAGGCTCCATTATATTCTATACAAAATGCCACAAATGCTTTCAGTCAAATATTTAATTTGGAGAAATAAAGGCCGAGTCTCATTCAGTCTTAAAAGCACGGTTTCCTTTGTGATGCTGATAAATGGATTATTATGGACGAGTCAGAATCTTGGCTTTGAAATGTAACTGTGACTTGAGGGAAAAGCTTGAGAACAGAGATAATCACAAGCGCATTAATGAAGGAAGCATTCGCTTTTTGTGTGCCACAATCACAGCCTGATGTTTGTTTGTTATTTTCTGTTTTAATATACATGTATATATAAATGGCTGTCACATTAATGTTTAGTGTAGCGTCGTACGGCACATGATTTGAGTGTTTTTCCTGCTTGTAGAAGACTCGGCATGTGATCATCACCTCAGCCTCACAAAGTCCAGACAAGTTTATGGTTTGGAAAATATCTCACGGTAAACACGCAACGAGTTTACAAGGAATCTCAAAATAGGGTTCATGCTGATCTTCTGAAAGCGCCAACCCTCAATGTCGTACAGTTTACAGACAGCAGCGTTGTCTGGGATGTGGAGCCACTCACTCACAACATTTTCGGGGGGGATAGAGGCGCGAATGATTTGTTGATGTTCAGAGGAGAGACATGGGATACATGGGTAGAAGAATGCTGAGGATGGAGGTTGCCGGTACGAGGAAAAGAGGAAAGTCAAACAGAAGGATGATGCATGTGGTGTGGGGAGGCATAGGACATAGTGGTATAGAGACCGGAATCTGCTGTGACACACGCTTAATGAGAGCAGCCAAAATAATAGACAGACTGACAGAGAGACTGACAGAGAGACTGACAGAGAGACTGACAGACAGACAGACAGACAGAGAGACAGACAGACTGACAGACACAGACAGACAGACAAGATGACAAACAGAAAGACTGAGACAGAGAGACTGACAGACAGGAGAGAGACTGACAGACAGACTGACAGACAAAAGACAGACAGAGAGACTGAGAGACTGACAGCACCGAAGACAGACAGAGAGAGACTGAGACAGAGAGACTGACAGACAGAGAGACTGACAGAGAGACTGACAGAGAGACTGACAGACAGAAAGACTGACAGACAGAGAGACTGACAGACAGAAAGACTGAGAGACAGACAGAGAAGACAGAGAAGAGACAGACAGACAGACAGAAAGACTGACAGAGAGAAGAGAGACAGACAGACAGAGACTGACAGACAGAAAGACTGACAGACAGAAGACTGACAGAAAGACAGAGAGAAGACAGAAAGAGAGACTGAGACAGAAAGACTGACAGACAGAGACTGAAGACAGACAGAGAGACAGGACAGACAGACAGGACAGAGAGAGAGAGAGACTGACAGACAGAGAGACTGACAGAGAGACTGACAGACAGAGAGACTGACAGACAGAGACAGAGAGACTGACAGACAGAGAGACTGACAGACAGAGAGACTGACAGACAGAGAGACTGACAGACAGAGAGACTGACAGACAGACAGAGACAGACAGAAAAGACTGACAGACAGAAAGACAGAGACTGAGAGAGAGAACTGAGACAGAGAGAGACTGACAGACAGAAAGACTGAGACAGAGAGACTGACAGACAGAGAGACTGACAGGAAAGACTGACAGACAGAAAGACTGAGACAGAGAGACTGACAGACAGAGAGACTGACAGACAGAGAGACTGACAGGGAGAGAGACTGACTGGAGACAGAAGGAGACAGACAGAGAGACTGACAGACAGAGAGACTGACAGACAGAAAGACTGACAGACAGAAAGACTGACAGACAGAAAGACTGAGACAGAGAGACAGACAGACAGACAGACAGACAGAGAGAAGAGACTGAGACAGACAGACAGACAGACAGAGAGACAGAGAGAGACTGAGACAGAGACTGACAGACAGAGAGACTGACAGAGAGACTGACGACAGAGAGACTGACAGACAGAAAGACAGAGAGACTGACAGACAGAGACAGACAGACAGACAGACTAACAGACAGACAGAGACAGAAAGAGACTGAGACAGAAGAGAGACTGACAGACAGAGAGAGAGACTGACAGACAGAAGAAAGACTGACAGACAGAAAGACTGAGACAGAGAGACTGACAGACAGAGAGACTGCATGGTTTGCTGAAGGACAATGTTAAGTATGAATGCGATTCTCGAGGAGTCACTGATAAAACCAAAGTCCTTTGTGTTGTTTGTGAATCGGAATTTGCCTTTGAATCGTGGAAGCAGTTGTAATTTGAAAAAGCACTTGAAGTGGAAGCATGTTTTAGCGGTCTCTCCTCACTGTTGTGAATGCGCAGCTAGTAGGCGTAATTCAGGGAAATTTAGGAAGTGTGAGTGGATGCACTAAAGTTTCTTTATTTATTTCTTCTCTTCTTGTTCCTTGTTGTTCAGGATTCGTTCATTCGGAAGGAGCAGATCACTCACATAGTAATGCACACTGCGTTATAACAAGTTATTAACATTAGTGCTGTTACAGTCAATTTGTGTTAATGCGTTTTATATATTTATATATAATATTTATATATTTATATATATATTGTCGCTTATCTATTTTGTAGAAACACCTGCTATTAACCTTGCTATTATTGACTTTTAATTAATCAATTGGTGTTAGAAATAGCTCGTATGAACAGCTAAAACCCTCCCAAATGATGTTTAATGCACTGAAATAAATTAGTTTCACTGAAAAAAGATTTATCATTTAATCAAAACAGAAAGGTCAAATTTTGGCAAGACAAAAGTTTTGTCGCCTATACAGAAATTGAACAAATTTACTGCAAATACAAAAATATGTCAGCAAATTAAGTAGTGGTGCTGTGAGATCCAAATTTAATATCTTGTATGACTTCCATGAGCTTGAAGGACTGCATCCATGCGGTTTGGCAAGGATTCATACAACTTATTGATGAAGTCATCAGGAATAGCAAAGAAAGCAGTCTTGCAAGCCTCCCAGAGTTCATCAATATTTTTTGGTTTAGTCTTCCATGCTTCCTCTTTCATCCTACCCCACATATGCTCAATGATGTTCAAGTCTGGTGACTGGGCTGGCCAATCCTGGAGCATCTTGATCTTCTTCGCCCTGAGGAACTTTGATGTGGAGATGGAAGTATGCGATGGAGCACCATCCTGCTGCAGAATTTGGCCTCTTTTATGGTTGGGAATATAAGAGGTAGCTAAGATTTCTTGGTATTTTAGACTATTGATGTTGCCTTCCACCCTGCAGATCTCTCGTACACCCCCATACTGGATGTAACCCCAGACCATGATTTTTCCGCCACCAAACTTCACTGTTTTCTGGGTGAATCTCGGATCCATGCGGGCTCCAGTAGGTCTCCTGCAATATTTGCGGCGACTGTGGTGTAATTCAACAGAAGATTCATCTGAAAAATCCACCTTCTGCCACTTTTCCAGCGTCCATCCTTTTAGCAGGCTGTGGGCCTTGGCAAATGCCACACGGTTTTTCAATCGTCTTTTGTTTAGTGCTGGCTTCTGGGCACTGATTCGACCATGGAGGCCATTTCGAGATAGAATCCGACAAACTGTTCTGGTTGACACGGGGACTTCAGGTGACCAGGTCTCGTGGAGCTCTGCTGCAGTGGAAAATGGGCTGGCCTTGGATTTTCGAGCCAACAAACGGTCCTCTCGAGCAGTTGTCTTGCGGGGTCTGCCTGACCTGGGCTTGTCAAAAACGTCTCCAGTCTCTTCAAATCTTTTTTTTATCCTCTGTACTTGACGCTGAGACACATTGAAGGTGTCTGCCACATCAGCAGTGGATCTGGTCTTCAGCCTCTTGATAATCAACACTTTAGTCTCAGGGTGAATCTTAGGCATGTTTGCAGAGGTCTAGTTGCAGTTGAGGTGAAGGTCTAGTGTACTGGGGTTCTTTTTATACACACCTGAGACCTAATTGATCCATTATTAGTCACAGGTGAAGCTCATATGACAAGGCGACAACACTTATGTCTTTGCAAAAATGGACTCAATGGACTTTACCAAGCTGTGAATATTAGAATACCGTAAATTCCGGACTATAAAGCACACCTGGATATAAGCCGCATCTGCTCTATTTAAAAAAAAAAACCCAAAAAAAAAATTCATAAATAAGCCGCACCTGCATACAAGCCGCATCCGCTTTTGAATTGGTAAATGTACATGTACCTAAATAGATCCTTTCCTAACCTGTATTTTAAACACGGTGTAACGGTGGACGCTGCACAGAGACGCACGCGGAGATCCGGAATTCATACAAAACAGGATTTATTAGAATAAAGAACTCAGGAGACGCCGCTCATACGGAGCGGCCAGACAGGCTAGGGAGCCTTGCGCTCTGCGCGCCGTGGTACCGGGAGTACCGGAGACAAACGGTTAGGCATAAACATATATCGAGCGTCCGTGTCCGCGACACTAGGTATGTGCTACGAGCCCGGACGGGGATTGTAGAGTGAACCGGGCTTATATCGGGAAAGGGAAAATCAAGAAAAGAAAAACTTTGGCTGATTTGTGCGTGTGCATGTCTGTGTGTGTGTCGTGTGCGCGTGTGTGTGTGTGTGTGTGTGTGTGCGCGTGTGTGTGTGCGCGCACGCGCGCGCGTGTGTGTGTGTGTGTGTGTGTGTGGGGGGGGGGGGACAGAACGAAGAGAAAATAAGCGCTATTTACCTTCATTTCTCCTGTGTGTGAAATGACGTCACCTTAACCTTGTAAAGATAGAGTTTGTCCTCCTTCTATCCGCTTTCTACCCACTTATATCTGCTAAAGAGGAACTAGCGCATTCTTCTTCTTTGCATTTATTTGTGTTAGTTTTGATTCTAATTCCGGTTAGAGCCCCTAGCGGTCTGGAAAAAATCTGCAGACAAGCCGCACCGTATTATTAGCCGCATATGGTTCAAAACCTAGGAAAAAAGTAGCGGCTTATAGTCCGAAATTGTACGGTACTTTTTGACAGTTTCGTTTTGCACTGAAACATTATTACAAAAGCTGTTGGGATTAAAATGAGCCATTTCTTGTAAAAAATCTTGATTAGAAATATATTTCAGCGGCACTTCAGGTCAATTTGTACACAAGCGACAAGACTTTTGTCAGGGACTGTGTGTGTATATATATATATATATATATATATATATATATATATATATATATATATATATATATATATATATATATATAGATAGATAGATAGATAGATAGATAGATATAGATAGATAGATATCTGCGGGGAGAGATAGATAGATAGGTTTTTTTAAATGGTAAAAAAATTGTGTTTTGTATGTGTGATTAAATGTCATTAATTATATTAATTAATTGCCACATCATGTAATTAATCAGATCAAAAATTTTAATCACTTGACAGCACAGACAGACAGTCAGACACACAGACAGACAGACAGACAGACAGATAGATAGATAGGGAATGGAAAGGTTTAATAAAATAAATTCACTGATTATTCCAGAATAAAAGAAACAGAAAATTTCCCAAAGCTCCTTTTTAAGAGAAATATGAAATAGTTTTTTTTTAAACTATTGTGAGTTTGTAGCGTTTAAAACTTCATGGTTCATAACAGAAGCACTGAAGCTTGAGGAGGAGGTACATTTTACGGGGAGAGAGGCCGGGTTACGGGGAATGAGGGTTGGTTGCGGGGGCAGAGAGGGTGGGTTACGGATAGCGAGGGAGGGTTGCGGGGAGAGAGGCTTGGTTGCGGGGAGAGAGGCTGGGTTACAGGGAGAGAGGCTTGGTTGCGGGGGCTGGAAGAGGGAGAGAGGCTTGGTTGCGGGGAGAGAGGCTGGGTTCAGGGAGGAGAGGCGGGGGGGAGAAGAGGCTGGGTTGCGGGGAGAGAGTGGGTTGGGAGAGAGAGAGGCTTTTGCGGGGAGCTTAAAGGCTGCGGGGAGAGAGGGTTGTGGAGGAGAGAGAGGCTGGGTGGGTGCGGGGAGAGAGGCTGGGTTGCGGGGAGAGAGGCTGGGGTACGGGGAGAGAGGCTGGGTTACAGGAAGTGAGGGTGGGGTTGCGGGGGGGATAAAGGGGGTGTACGGTTAGTGAAGTTGGGTTCAGGGAGTGAGGGGGTGGTACGGATAGGGCGCAGGGTTGCGGGAGAGAGGCTGGGTTACAGGGAGTGAGGGTGGGTTGCGGGGGACGGAAGAGAGGGTGGGTTACGGATAGCGAGGGAGCGGGGAGAGAGGGATAGGAGGGAGGGTTACGGAGGAGGAGGTACGGGAAGAGAGGCTGGGTTGCGGGGATGAGGGTGGGTTACGGGGGGAGAGAGGGTGGGTTACGGATAGCGAGGGAGGTTACGGGAAGAGAGGCCGGGTTGCGGGGAGTGAGGGTGGGTTGCGGGGAGCGGGTTTTTAGTAAAAAACTTTACTAAATTATTTTATGATATTTCATTCATTCATTCATCTTCTAGCGCTTTATCCGATCTTCCATCGGGTCACGGGGAGTCTGTGTCTATCTCAGGCGTCTATGGGCATTAAGGCAGGATACACCCTGGATGGAATGCCAACCCATCGCAGGGCACACACACACATCCACACACACACATTCATACACTAGGGACAATTTTCCAAGGTGCCAAACAACCTACCGTGCATGTTTTTGGACCGGGGGAGGAAACCGGAGAACCCGGAGAAAAACCCCCTGAGGCACGGGGAGAACATGCAAACTCCACACACACATGACCGAGACGGGACTCGAACCCAGACCCTGGCAGTGTGAGGCGAACATGCTAACCACTACGCCACCGTGCCCCTATTTTATGATATGTGTGTTTTTATTTCTATGTGGTGATGTTTCAAATACTTCAAAATACAGATCTTCTGATCAGTACCCTTGTGCCTTACATCACTGATCTACACCCCTCCTCCTGTCTTCCACATGCCTGCTTTAGTTCTGTGACACGTCTAAGTCACATCTTCATCAGCTCTCTCACATCTGTGGCACATTAATTAACCTTTCTGTTATCTAAATCATTGATTTGACTTCATATTTTTCAGTCTTTTCAGTGATCTGTATAAAACATAAATATCTCAATTTCACACACATTTGTTTTGGTTCGTTTGGGAGATAATGAGGCCATTGTAACATTAATTATCATTTTATATATTCAGCATAAAACAATTGTTTAATAGATTAGTGAACAAAGACAAATTACCCGACAGTCCTTTCATTTAAATTGGGGGTTCAAATATTACATATATAATTCAAAAATATTAAAAAATTATTAAATTTTGCATATATACAATCTAAATAAAAATATAGAAAATTGCATATATAAACAGTAAAAAGGAGGGTAGTAATACAGATAAATGTATGCAGTATGTAGAATATATGATAATTTGCATATATGTAAACAGTGTAACGGTATATAGGGGGAGGTAATAGTGAGTAAATGAGCAATGATTATAAGTATATATGATATACAGAAATACAGAATATATTGCTAATTCCATATATATCCATATATATATATATATATATATATATATATATATATATATATATATATATATCTATATATATATATATATATATATATGGGCGGAATGTTTATTCAGAACAAAGGAGAAATTAAAGTGAAACCGCTCGGGTTCTTTGCACGGCCCTGCATGGGAAGGCGCGGAGGGGGCGAGAGTCACTCTGGAAATCACCAGCGTTGGAGAGCAGAGAGGGACACGTTGGAGCGGAGCTTGAGACGAGAACTGCAAACATATAAATAAAGTATTAGTCATAGTACGTATATATATATATATATATATATATATATATATATATATATATATATATATATATATATATATATATATATAGAGAGAGAGAGAGAGAGAGAGAGAGAGAGAGAGGCTTAAATAGGGTGGAGCGGCGTTGTCAGTCAGTAACAGGCTTCCAGATGAAGCTGATCAATACTCAGGAGACCGTGAGCTCACAGAAGGTGTGTTTGATAGAGTCAGACAGCGCAGTGACATCTATATATATATATATATATATATATATATATATATATATATATATATATATATATATATATATATACAGAGAGTGTAAGTGACCAAGAAAAATATTGCAACAGTAACTATGATAAGTGATAAAATTATTTGCAACAATACACATATAATACACATGTAAACTGTACACAGAAGGATTATATATAAAGAAAGAAAAGAAAGTTATTTACACTGATAGTGTGTCATCAATGTGTGTGTGATCACGTGGAAGCAGAGTTCAGTAAGGAAACAGTGGTAGGGAAAAAGCTGATCTGAACCTGCTTGTCTTGGTCCGGAGGCTCCTGTAGCGCCTCCTAGAGGACAGGAGGTCAAAGAGTCTATAGGCATGCATTATTATATATATTATTACGTCACATTCCCGATCCAACAATGGCAGTAAAAAGAAAAAGCAGACCATGTTTCCTTAGTAGTTCAAAGGTCCAAAAGAAATGAACTCATCTAACAAAGTGAACAATACATTAATTTTAAAAACAAATGATTGAAATTAAATGCTGATGAACCCAAGAAACAAAACATCAAGTGACCCACAGCCACAGTCTTAAACCCAATTATATTATTTACAGCTGAAGAGGATTAAACAACTCCAAAAACAACATTAGCAGCTTCACTTCATACAGATTTTATTTCTGTAAATTTTAACTGCAAAACATTTTTAAGACTTACAGATTTATATTTTATTGAAAATGTTTTTTGACGTCACCATTTTGAAGATTCCTGATTGTTTTAGTTTGTCTTTTGACCCTTTCATTTTTAATCTTAGTAACTGTGTTTGTAAATTACATTTATTATAAAGCAAGCAGTCAAGAGAAATTGTAATTAAATGGTTTTTGTAATCATCGAATGACCTGATTCACTTATATCATTATTGTTTGTGTTGGCAGTATAACAATATACAACTGTCAATAAACAGGTGAGAAACAGTTATGAAGGATTTTTAAATATATTTTATGCACAGAATCTTTTGAGCCGCTGCACCATTTAAACATCATTTAGATGAATCAGCACATAAAACTCAAATATGGTGACTATTAACAAAACGAAGTTCATATCACAATGCATGATGGGTATTATTTTAGCACAAAACCCCCAACGTGCATTGCAGCAAGAATAAATTATGCAGTTGAAGGTTCATACTATTTTTTTATTTGCTTTTGTTTTGGTGGTGTTTGTTTTTTTAGATTTTGGATAAAATCAAATCTTCTTAATTGGAATTTTGTTTTGTGAAATCTTTGTGTTTAAAACAAAATAATTCTAGTAAATTATTTCTAATACATAGTTCTTAAATTAAAAACTACTGTTTAATACAGTTTAATGAGGGAGGTGGTAGCCCAGTGGTTAAGGTGTTGGACTCTGGACCAGAAGATCACGGGTTCAAACCCCACCACCACCACCAAGCTGCCACTAGTGGGCCCTTGAGCAAGGCCCTTAACCCTCACTTGCTCAGTTGTAAGTCGCTCTGGATAAGGGCGTCTGCCAAATGCCACAAATGTAAATGTAAATGTAATTCAATCTTTATGTATTTGATTGGAGTAAACAAAAAAAGCTATTATTTCTTAAATGGGAAGTTTAGTTTTGATGAAATCTATATCTTAATCTAAATCTATATCTATATCTTTGTTTTGGTCAAATATAGAATTTAAAGTAATTGACTTTTGCGTAGGCCAAGATATTTATTTTTCATTGGCTTAAGTTATGAAATATAAAATCATTTCCCTAAATTTGAATGAAGGAAAACATTTTTACAGTGAACCGACACAATGCATTTTCTTTGACTAATCTAAAAGGTGCGTAATTTAACATTGACGTTGGGCTTGAAATGTTATAACTTAGATTGAAAAAAAGAAAAAAATGATCTTGCAAATCATGCAAGAAAAAAAAACAACAGCAATAAAACGTTTGAAATCTTCCAATGTTTTCTGGTTTGACTTATCACTTATTGACTTTTGTGCTGTTGATTACATCTACAGTTAGAGCACTAACACTTACTGTGCCAGACTTCCTGATAACACACCATCAGTGCATCATCTGTATTACAATATGATGATTATTGTATTACAGGGTTTCCACTCTCAGCCAAATGTCAAATTCCATGACTTTTACTAATTAAAAAGCTGAAAAAATAAAAAAGCTGGTCAGTGTGCTGGTCACTGTGTAGCCGAAGCTCTCCTGGAGTGTTCGCCGTCGTTATCGGATCGGTATTAAGTGATTCCCAGTTGATGAGTGGGAGGTGAACACAGGACGCTGGAAAATTGCCAAAATATTACAATAGGAAAAATGAATTATTTGAAAATTGGAAATTTTGAGAAATGGGAACTCAAATTTAAAGTGATATTCCATGACTTGGACAAAAAAATAAATGAAAAAATTCCTTCCCTGTCCTTCAATGTCTGGAATTTAAAATTCTATGAAATTCAATAAAAAAAGCATTTTAAATCTAAAAGCTAAAGTCAGAGGGATGAAAGATTCTAAAAAGTAAGAAAGAGCATTATTTTATCTTTTATGTCTTTTTTTATTGTCTATAAAGTGAGAGAATGCAGTCAGAAAAGGACTGAATATTTTAGGTATCGATAAAACTAAATATTGTGATGTGTACTTCATTTTAATTACTTTTTTCAGATAAGAGCATCCACTCGCTGCTGAACGTCTAAAACACAAAAACAACAGATGGAAGAAAAATCAGATTCTGTTCTTCTGTAGATTTATCACAGACTAAACATCCCTTCTGAAAAAAACAAATACACCTGAACAACTGAATCTGTAATAAAAGTAAAGGTTTTAATGAGCATTGTAATGGTTTAACTGGTTATTATACTGGTCTCTCAATTGGAAATGTGCTGCATTCTATTGGAGGCATGCTACAGTTTGTCTGTTAACAGCTGATAACAGCATTGTTCCTTTGCATTCGCCAAACTAGAACACTTTGGAATACTTTGCACTAGGTTGTTGTTGTTGTTTTTTTGTATTTTACGGTGGCGGTGTTTTTATGTGTGTGTGTTATTGTGTTACTGTCTCGTGTTGTAGTTGTTTGTGCGCTGTTGCACACGATGCACTTTATTGCTAGGACAAACTTATGCACTGTCTTGTGTTTGTGTTATATGTTGTGTTGTGAAAACAGTCTCGTCCTCAGTCTTGTTCTGTACTTCACTTGCGAGTGTCAGATATATGTGGTTGAAATGACAATAAAAACCTGTTGACTTGACTTGACTTGAGCAGACGAGTGATTCCATTTAGATCCTCACTGGTTTATTTGGTATCGACGAATGGTTTAATGATGCCAGTATGCATGACCATGATTCCAGTGATCCTACACTGGTTTATATGGGGCACGTGCGAATGGTTTAATGATTGGCACACAAACACATGCTGTAACGGAAACTGGAATCTGCTGATTTTTTTTTTATAATAAAATGCTAATGGGTGGGGCACGGTGGCGTAGTGGTTAGGACGTTCGCCTCACACCGCCAGGATCCGGGTTCGGACATGTGTGTGTGGATTTGTGCATGTTCTCCCTGGGGTTTTTCTCCGGGTTCTCCGGTTTTTCCCCCCGGTCCAAAAACACACGGTAGGTTGATGCACCTTGGAAAATTGTCCCGTATGAATGTGTGCGTGAATGTGTGTGTGTGTAGCATTCCTAGTATCCTGACAAACTGAGATAGTAGGCACAGGCTCCCCGTCCGGTAGAAGATGAATGAATGAATGAAACACACAGCACACACATTGCACAACACACGCACACGCACACGCACACACACACACACACAAACATACTTCATTCCTCTTCTGTAATTCCCTGTTGAGGAATTATCATGTCTCTCAAACACACAAACATACACTATCCACTCCATTTATCATAGCGGTCTAAACAACACTCAAACACTTATGTACAATTTTGGAGTTGTCTTTTGTTTTCTTTTGGTTGTGAATACTGTGTTGAGATGTTTGCCGGCGTCTAACCATCCACGTTGCCCTCCACGGGTCCGGTGTTGTTGGTGTGTGTGTGTGTGTTTCCATGTGCTTGCTGTGTGCTTTTGTCCAGTGTGTGTTCCTGACAGTGAAGCGAAATACAAAATATTTTAACAACACTTACAATAATAAGTGGGAAGGTGGTTTAGTGATTTACATTCTCCTTACACATACTTATTCCCGCCTCCGCCTCTGGTGTGTGTGTGGGTGTGTGTGTACATATTTTGGAGTTGTCTTTTGTTTTCTTTTGGTTACATATACGCATGTCTTTTGTTTTCCCCGGTGTAGGTTGAGCACCGTGGTGTGTGAATGTGAATGTGAGTGTGTGTGGGAATGATGAAGGGTCTTGGCTCTCTCTTCCAGAAATACTTAATATAAACAGTGTGTATCACAAAAAAAAAATGTAAGGTTGTTTGTATCTTAAGTTTGTAATTCATTCATTCATCCCCGGTCTATTCATCGTGTGTGTGTGAATGTGAATGTGAGTGTATGAGTGTGTAATTGGGTAGATGAATCTTCTTAGCTGATTGAAGCATCTCTGACAGCTCTCTCTTCCAGAAATACTTAATATAACCCTTATTCCTTGGTATCACAAAAAAAAAATGGATTTAAGGTTGTTTGTATCGCTTAAAAGGTATCCGATCTTCCATCGGGTCACGGGGAGCCTGTGCCTATCTCAGGCGTCTATGGGCATTAAGGCAGGATACACCCTGGATGGAATGCCAACCCATCGCAGGGACACACACACACACACACACACATTCACACACACATTGCATACACTAGGGACAATTTTCCAAGGTGCCAATCAACCTACCGTGCATGTTTTTGGACCGGGGGGGAAACCGGAGAACCCGGAGAAAAACTCCCTGAGGCACGGGGAGAACATGCAAACTCCACACACACATGGCCGAGACGTGAATCGAACCCGGACCCTGGCGGTGTGAGGCGAACGTGCTAACCACTACGCCACCGTGCCTCGTAATCAATCATACCAGAGTAAAATTCTTCTTAGACGGAGACTAAAAGCACTTTTTGCATGTAGTTCTGGATAACGGCGTCTGTAAGTGTTCCTGGCGAGCGAGTGTGCAACAAATATCTTTTTTGTTTTCTCCAACAATTCAAAATGCCTTTGACAAAGGAAGAATGTATTTTACATGATTAGATGTGATTAGATGTGATTAGATGTGATTAGATGTGTTAATGGCAAGATGAAAGACGTCGGTGTGTTTAAAAGAAATGACAGTCATGTGGAAACTGTTTAGTAAATAATGTGACATTCTGCTAAAAAATAGTGTTAAATTCATATGAAGAGATTTGAGACACCCTGTAGCAATATGTAAAACTGTGTGTGTGTGTGTGTGTGTGTGTGTGTGTGTGTGTGTGTGTGTGTGGTGTGTGTGTGTGTGTGTGTGTGTGTTTGTCTACAGAAGAGATGTTTTAGTGTTGATTCTTTCAACACAAATTAGTGGTTGAGTTAATCAGATGCATTCCTTTTCGGCATCGTGCCTCATTAACAGCGTTCCGCATTCCTCGCATTTAAGTCACACGGACTCCTGCAAAAAAAAAAAAAGCCGTTTAGACTCCAGAAATCTGTAGGTGAAAAAAAATCAGCAGTGTGAGTGTATAATGGCACCGGTTTGGGAGGAATATTTAGCATGATCAAAACTCTGCAGCTCTTAATGATTTTTCTCCTGAGAACAGGGTGAGACACAGTGTACACTTAAAAACAATGTGATAATTATATTCAATTACAATTCCACAAATTCCATTTTCTTTCAGCAGTTTACTGAGAGTGTCCCAGACAATAATCTTGTGGGTTATTTTTCAATAGGCGCGTTTTCATTACAAATTTGCGCAATACTTTTGCGATATTTACTAAATGTTGATAAAAAACTGTTGTGAAATGTCAATGTTTCCATTAAACATATCATGTAACTAAAACTCGTCCTCTTGCGATAAGTCGTTCAAAATAATGGCGACAGATATCGACAGGATTACTTATATCGCAGCCAACACATTAGGTGTTTTTATTTTTAATCGTAGACGTAGGCTCGTTATAGAAGCATTAATGACAAGGCAATCGCCTTATACTGGGCGTGGCCATGTATGCGCTTATTCACGGAGGACCTCAGAGGATTCAGAATTTCCAGATGAACGCGTCCACTTGTTTTGAGCTGTGCGGTGCAATAATGCATCGTGTAGCACCTGCAGCATCACGCCCAAGGCAAGACAAGGTACATCATGTGACCTGGAAATGTGAAAAAACATTTCCATTACAGTTTTGCGAATTATTCCTTTTTCCGTATTTTCAATTCACTATTCAAATTTGCGAACTTTGAAGGCTAATTTAAACGTGCTGACATGTATTATATTTATTAGACACAATTAAAAAAAACCCACAAGACTAAGAAATGTATGATTTTATTGGAATCTGAGGCTTTTGTTTTTGTCACATTATGTCTGATACCATTCAGAACCACCTCCATATTAAACAGCAGTGACTCTCATGACACCATCACGACGCCAGATAGATCTCAGACATATTTGCTGATTACATTTTCGTCTTTTACACCACACTGAGGATTCTTTGTTTGAATTCCAGGTCCTCTTTCTCCAGTGGTTTGCACTTTTGTGTCTGAGTGTGTAAGAATCGTACACACGTACCCTCACACCCCTGCAGTCTGCAGTCTACATTACAATCTCTTTCTACGTTTAGGGATGCTTTTAAAACTCTTCTATCTAATCAGCATGTCTAACAAGTTTGTTATTGCTAAAATGTTCCTAATGTTATTAAAGACAGTATCTACCACACACACACACACACACACACACACACACACACACACACACACACACACACACACACACACACACACACACACACACACACACACACACACACACACACACACACACACACACACACATACACACTCACCATGGCATCAATCTTCTCCTTTTGCTTTGGTTTAAACAATGTTTATGCTGCTATATTTACCATTGTGTGTGTGTGTGTGTGTGTGTGTGTGTGGTGTTTAACACTCCCTCTGTTATTAAGGAGTCACTACACTAGGTCTGTTTTATTAGCGGTCTTTCTGAGTAACATCACACGGCAGTACGATTGTGTTAAGGACGCTGTAAGTGGTATAATGGCAGGTCTTCAGAGAGGAAAATTGCCCCCCGTTTGCTGCCTAATTCACTAATCTCACGCACAGTGGTCAGGACGAATTAGTGCAGCTTGTGAGGATCCATTTTAGGCAACTGTTAAGAGGATAAATTGCTCTTTGTGTGCCACAAACACACAACCTCTAATAGGAATTTAACATTTTTAATCTATTTATCGATTATAGGTGTAAAATGAATAGATATTTTGCCATATAGCAGGGGATCGTGCTATATGGCACTATACTGGCACAATGGCACGATACTGCTTGTGTTTCAGAAGTAAAAAAAAGAATAAAATGTAATTGAAAACAGAAATGTTGCAATGAAAATTTTATTTATATAGAAAACATGAACTGTTTAAACTGTAACTGAGGACATTTTATGGAAACTATAAGGCATTTGGAATTTGATGGTGATAAACTAGTGCTGTCAAGATTAACGTTTTATTAACATGTCTATGCAAATTTACTTTAATGGCACTAATATTATTAAGGCATGTTATAATGCAGTGTGCAAAATAAAATATCGTTTATGAGGTTTGCAAATGATTGCATTTTGCTTTTATTTGTATTTGACACAGCTTCCGAACTTTTTGGAACTAGGGTTGACATTTTCTAGATACTTATAAATTCTTTTCACCATAAGGTCAGACTGATCATACTGAGATGCACGTCATGACATCACTCACAACAATACAGGACAGAGACACACAGAGCTCTGTGGCAATATGTAACGGAAGCACACAGACACGGGTATAAACAAAAGAGGGTTTATTTACACAAAGGATAACTAAAGAGACGCCACTCAAAGGAGTGACCAAGTTACGGGCACGGCCCTGAACTGCTCGGGCGGAAGGTCAGGAGAATCTCGGAAGAACCTTCGAGCTGGAAACGCGGCCGACTCTCACGTCCGCAAGTCGCGGAGCTCCGGGGAGCGGAAACAGCTGGAACCGGGACCTGGTAGGAATCGGGAGAGAGACAGAGATTAGTTCGGAAGTTTTTCGAGGTGTCCGTGCATCCGCTTGTTAAGCACGAGACCGGACAGGGATGGGTAAGTGAATGTCCCTTATATAGTGCGCCGCGCTGACGGCTCTAACAGGCTCCAGGTGCAGCCTGTTAGAACTCTGGAGATTGTGAGCGTGGAAGCTCCGAGTCAGGGGCAGGCAGAGTCGTGACACAATATTGCTGTGTGTAAATTCTCTAAAACTTGGAAATCTGATGGAGACAATTTCTGTTATATTATATAACAGAAATAGTCACAGTCTATAGGCGGCACTCGGAATCCAAAGCGTGCGTTCTGTCATAGACTCTTGGATTTATTATTTGGGCAAGTTGCGTGAAGATCCTTGAATTCCATGTTTCTGTGTATTATTATAACATTTAAACACAACATAAACTGGTCAAAGTCAAATTTGAAGGTGCTTACATTCTTAAGAAACTTGTGACATACATATACGTGTCCATTAACATTCACAGCATTTATTCAGGCTTACAGAAGAGCAGTGTATGTGTAAACTACTCACATGAGGGGGAAGGAGGCCATTAAGCTGAAATCCTGTTAGAAAAGAGTTCAACAGCAAAGCAATTTAATGCCCAGTTAAGTGCTCGCTGCTGAAGTGGTTCTCCTTCATTTAAAGACAGAAAGTGATTGCAGACATCCAGGGAGTCCTGAAGCCCGTACTTTATAAAGTGTTGTATAACAGTGCATTGCAAATAATGTGTTTATAATCTATACATTTTTGAACAAAAAATAAAATAATTAATATGTAGGGGCACGGTGACTTAGTGGTTAGCACGTTCGCCTCACACCGCCAGGGTCCGGGTTCGATTCCCGTCTCGGCCATGTGTGTGTGGAGTTTGTGCATGTTCTCCCCGTGCCTCAGGGTTTTTTTCTCCGGGTTCTCCGGTTTCCTCCCTGGTCCAAAAACATGCACGGTAGGTTGATTGGCACCTTGGAAAATTGTCCCTAGTGTATGAATGTGTGTGTGTGTGTGTGTGTGTGTGTGTGAGTTGTGTGTGTGTTTGTGTGCCCTGCGATGGGTTGGCATTCCATCCAGGGTGTATCCTGCCTTAATGCCCATAGACGCCTGAGATAGACACAGACTCCCCGTGACCCGAGGGAAGATAAAGCGCTAGAAGATGAATGAATGAATGATAATATATATGTATATTCAATTCAATTTAAGTATATATATATTAGTGTGCAAAAGTTTTATGCAGGTGTAGGTGCAGGTTATGCATGCTGTAAAGAAAGAATGCTTTCAAAAATAGGAGTGTTTATTATTTACTTTCATCAATGAAGGAAATGCAGTGAATGAAGAAAAGAGAAATGGAAATGAAATGAATATTTGGTATATATGTAATATGTAACTCGCAATGAACACTTAGAATGATTGACAAGAACCCAAAGAAGTTTTTTTTATGAAAATGTGATTTATAAAAAATAGTGTAGTGTATAAAATAATGTATAAAAAGATTATATTAACAGCATTATGAAATAGCATATCTTAATAGTACTACAGCTATTTTATTCCTCATAAACCACTTTGTTGAATATTTACTGATTTATTTGTGCTAAAAGAACTCCAGGCTTTGTGTCTTCGTTTAATGAAGGAGTTTCAAAATAATAGGCCAAAAAGGAAAGTTCAATATAATTACAACTGTTTTAGGATCTCTATAAATCTACCGCAATGAGGATTTAATTAGAGGGAGGTGTGTAGCCCAGTGGTTAAGGTGTTGGACTTTTGGGAAGATCATCGGTTCAAACCCCACCACCACCAAGCTGCCACTAGTGGGCCCTTGAGAAAGGCCCTTAACCCTAATTTCTCAGTTGTAAGTCACTCTGGATAAGAGCATCTGCCAAATGCCGCAAATGTAAATGTAAATATACAGGATGTATGAAGTCAATTGTAATGCACACTGTATATAATAACCTGCGTAACATGATAATGTTCATGGTTGAGACACTTGGATCATTCGTAAGCACAACATGCACTCCGACTGGAGATTTTCTTGTTTTTATTGGATGATAATTGCAGTGCTGATGAATAGATGAGTTCTGAAACGACCTCTTCCTGTAACAAGGACATTTTATCAAATGTAATGCTTATTTGTTAATGTAGTATAAATAAGGTGCAGGTGAAATATTCTCTTAATTAATTTTTTTTTTTTAATTTTGAAAGTGCAAGACAATGTCCTTCATTTTATTCAAATGTTCAGGTCTCGTGGGAGGCATTTTGCAAATTTGGGCTAATTGGGATTTAATTCCGAGGTCTGAGCTTGAAACCATAATTAGTGTTTCTGTATCTCAGCCCCAGTGTCTCTCTTACAAATTACACATTGTATCGACTCTTGTGAAATTCGCTTCCTCAAGCCTCACTCATACACACTCATACACACACACACACACACAAACTCTTACACTTTGTTCAATCTGCTTAAGGGCTCAATAAGCAGGAGGCATTAATTAAGTAAGGCATGCATTAGTCATGATTAAGACATCTTTTTTGCATATTGATGAACAGCATCGACGCTAATAAGTTCATTTTTCCTTATCTTTAAAAAAAGGGTGAAAATGTGATTAAGTCTCTGAGGAAGTGTGCTCATGAGAGCTTATCTAACATGAATGACATTGTTATATTATGAGGAGGCATGCTACTGATAATCACTACGTGCAAAATAAGTGAAATTCTTAATAAACAATTAGAACATGGGAGAGTGGGAGAATGAGAGTGCAGACATCATTTCTGTTTATCATTTCTGTGCAACATAACCACTGGGTTTTTATATTTTGAGTAAATATTTCATTATTTCCTTTTTTTTGGGGGAAGGGGGGGGGACTGGCACCGAGAAGCACAATCACACAATTGCTGGTCTGCTGTCTGTGAAGTGTTTGTAAACATGCTTAATAATTTGGCAGTTTACTAAACAAAACTGTAATAATGCTCTGTAATTTAGAAAAAAAAAAGAGACAGAGAAGGGCTGTTTCTTTCAAGGGTGCCAACATTTATAGACAGGACCAGTTGTATGGAGTTCTAAATAACTGTATAAATATAAATTGGATTGTGTTTTCTCAAAAGTACCACGATTTAATCATTTACATTTTTCTTAATTGACTTGAGAATGAAGGGGCACGGTGGTTTAGTGGTTATCACGTTCGCCTCACACCGCCAGGGTCCGGGTTCGATTCACGTCTCGGCCATGTGTGTGTGGAGTTTGTGCATGTTCTCCCCGTGCCTCAGGGTTTTTTTCTCCGGGTTCTCCGGTTTCCTCCCTGGTCCAAAAACATGCACGGTAGGTTGATTGGCACCTTGGAAAATTGTCCCTAGTGTATGAATGTGTGTGAAATGTGAATGTGTGTGTGTGTGTGTGTGTGCCCTGCGGTGGGTTGGCATTCCATCCAGGGTGTATCCTGCCTTAATACACATAGACACCTGAGATAGGCACAGGCTCCCCGTGACCCGAGGGAAGATCGGATATAGTGGTAGAAGATGAATGAATGAATGACTTGAGAATGAAATAATATTTGTTTAATATTTAGTGTTTCCTGTTTCCGTCCTCGCGCTCAGACTTTCGCTCTTTTATTCTGAAAACTGAACTGAGACGAACAACGTCTCACTTTGCTGACTCTGGAGACTCCTTCCTAAAACGCTAAACACGCAAAATCTCCCAGTGAAACATTACAGGACATGTATTTGTTATGGATTGAGTTTGCACACTGTGTGGGTCATGTTTCTGCAGTGTTGTACAACTGATTACGCTGTTCATTATTCCTTATAGTGTTCACTGACAGGCTCGCTAAACACTCGGTTCACAGCGAACACTCGCGTAAACACAAATAAAAAAAAGGAAGATAAAGTTCTTGAATACAAGCAAAACAGAGTGCACGCAGCGTGGGTGATGCTAATTTCACATTTCAGTGAATGTCTCTGAAATATTTATTAGGCTAATTTCCATTAGCAGTCATCGGTCGCCTCATCTCCTCCTACTGCAGGTCACATTCTGCAGGGCTCAATTAAAACACACTCCTGCTGGAAAAAAAGGGCAAACGGGTGTTATGTGCTTAAGGGTGGGTTAA
>JACRUU010000005.1:257469-269969 GCA_030449085.1 Kryptopterus vitreolus | reverse complement strand
TGAGTTTGTGGTGCCAAACGATTTTGTCCCTGTCATGTAAGTACACCAGGCAGACAGAATTCTAGTGAGATGATGTTAATAGGAGGGGTATAGATCAGTTTTTTGAAGTGCTGGGGTACTGAACGAAAGGTCAGGGGTTCGAGCCCCGGTATCGCCATCCTTGGGTCCTTGAGCAAGGCCCTTAACCCTCTGTGCTCCAGGGGGCGCTGTATTATGACTGATCCTGCACTTTGACCAGAAGAAGAAAGAATTTCACTGTGCTGTAATGTATATGTGACAAAGACTAATCTATTCTAATAGTTAAAGCCTCTTTAGAAGGTGCAATACAGTGTCATATATACTGTATACAGTAGCAGAGAAGATGGTAGTGTTAATTATGGGATGTGACTGGAAGGATACTAACAAGCAGGATTAAAAAGAAAATAGCAGTCTTTAATGATTGGAGACCAATAAAGGAAAGATATCTCAAAAAATCTCAATGCAGGCAAAGCAAAACCCAAATCAAAAGTCCAAAATCAGAATACTGCAGCAGATTAATAAAAGTCATAAATAAAAAATCATTCCAGAGTTAAAACCAGTAATCTAAACAGGAAGGGCAGGAAGAGATCCGAGAGAGGATCAGGGGGAAACAGGAACTAGAGCAAGCGGGGGGGGGGGGGGGGGGGGGGGGGGGGGGGGGGGGGGCAAGAATGAATGTCAGGGACATAACATAGCCGGGGAGATGATCTGGCAGCAAGTCAGCTTTTCTGATGTCCATAAATACAGGTGTGGGAAAAAACGTCTGCCAAACCGGGAAGCGCACGCCGCGAAACCGGAAGTGTGTGCCACAAAACAGGAAGTGGGTACCGCGAGCTCGGGAGATCCTGACAGGTAGCTTAGCTCAGGAACTGTAAACTCAGGTTTTGGACTCCTTATTAGAAACTCGTGATTTAAATACTCTGGTGAAACTGGAAAAGGTCGTTGTGGGGGATCTGCCAAATACTGTGCAATGTAAATATAAATATAAGCATTTATTCAGCAGATGAATACGCATATATTACTCGACATAAAGGACAGACTTTCAAATGACCAAAATCTGAGCAAACAAACAGGGAAATTATATAGAAAACAAATGGACGCTATTCTAGAAATCTATAAACACACTGAATGCAATGAGGACAACTCAAATACTGTGGACAACAAGGAACAATCAAAATAAGTCAGGAATCTGACAAGTTAAACTTGCACAAAAGTAATGTTAAATATAGTAATCTAAGCCATGTCATCACTATTTGTGTGTCCATTTCACTTTAACATGTAGATGTTACACTTGTATTTTATCTGAAGTGTTCATTTCTAATGCGAGCTAGTCAGGATTAAAATGTGCTTGGTATGTCTTACTCGCTAAGAGCTAGTCAACAAACACCGCATTAGCCAATTGCAAGAGCTGTCAGTGTTTCTTATTGCTTTATTTTAGTAAGATTTTATCATCAGAGTAACACAACATAACCCATAACTCGACACATACACACACTGGAGTTTGAAAGGGTTTAGCAGACACTATAAAAGGAATTCCAAGATATATAAGTTCAATATATTTCTTATCACAGGTTTATATCTTTTTATGACCTCCTGCTTTTTCCCTTTACACATTCTTAAGTGCATATTGCTTTCTAACAGCCAAGCGAGACATAAATGACAAGACCTGTCTATCAGAAAGGAGAAGAGCGTTATTACAGAAGGAAATGTATGGATTTGGTATGTGATGTTAAGCGTGATTATGTGGAAATGCTTTCACTGTACTATGTGTACACAAGTAATTCTCTGAATGGGATTTGAAGGTGGGTTAAAGAAGAAACAATGCAATTTTCTCCATGTGTCGGATTTGGTGTTGAATCCCCCCCCTCTCTCTCTCACTGTATATAAGGCATGTTGAAGTCCCTTATGTCTTCCTGAAAAGTGATTATGATGATTACAGTGTGTGATTATAAAGTTGGATGTGAATGCACGGTCATTTGAGCATCTGAACCACAGTTTGAATGGGGATTATAATTGCTTCTCTTAATTTTAACACAGGAACCTGTTTTTCGTTTAAAACTGTGGTTCTTATTGTTCTTTCTAGTAGTGTATCATAAGTCCTGCAGGTAGTGTTTCCATCATCCAGCTTTAGAGTTTCAATTCCAAATCAATCCTGAGCTCAGGTTACTGTCTGTGCAAAACTCTCTCAGGGTTTCTCTGAAAGTGGTCTGGTTTTCTCCCACCTACTGGAAATACGCCAAAACCCAGTGTGTTACTACTTCATACTCTGTGTACACGTTTATCTCCAGATTTGTGATGATGATCATCCATTATAGTAAACAAAGAATCCATTATATGAGATTTACTCGAATACACTTTAAATAAATAAATGCTTCCAAGTAGCTTTTTTGGTTAGATGAAAGAACAAATATATTTCTGAGACTATGTGTTCCAATCCTATGGGATCTCTGAAGACATTGTGTCGGACAGACGACCTCAATTTGTCTCCCAGGTGTGGAGGGCCTTCTTTACATGCCTAAGTGTGACCGCCAGCCTGTCCTCTGGATTACCATCCTCAGACACATAGGCAGGATGAAAGGAAGATCCCAAGGTAGGGAGGCGTACTCGGGTTCCAGCCTCCGTTATTCCCCTGGTCAGACGAGCCCTCGCATGTTCTGGCTGTCGACTACTGGTTCCCGAGATAACGAGATGGTCTGGGACATCGCACTCCATCAGCTCCAGCACGCAGTTCGCAAGCAGAAAACCAAGGCTGACCGGAAAAGATCAGAAACACCTCACTACCAGCCCTAGTCAGAAGGTGTGGCTGGCCACCCAGGACATCCTGGTCTGCAGCTGCCCTGCAAGAAGTTCAGTCCAGATATATTTGTCCATTCAAAATACTGGGACAAATCAACCCCGTCACCTACAAACTGCAGCTTCTTCCACAATATCGCATTCATCCGTCCTTCTAAAACCATTTCACGAATCTGTCTCTCCACAGAACCTGGCTAGAGCAAAGAACACCCTCTCCCGTTGATCCTTGAGGAAAGAACATTATATAGTCTTATATAAGGTCAAGGCGATCCTGGTCTCTCATCATCTTGGAGGTTGGCTGGAATATTTAGTGGACTGGGAGGGATACGGCCCAGAAGACCGATCACGGTTTCCATAAACCGACATCCTTGATCCCACTCTAATGGACGAGTCCTCGCTCATCCTGACAGACCCTCACCCTGAGGGAGGGGTAGAAACCATGGCATCGGCAGTTTCGGCCCTCAGAAGCGGGTTGTGGAGAGCGGGTAGTGTCATGGATCTGCCAGGTTCCACTATCCAATCACTACGCTCACCCTCACCAAAGTACTAATCATCCACACCTGTTTCCCCATTATGCCTGCACTCTTGGCCCCTTGTAAAAGGACACTCCCCTCTGCACTCGGCATCCGGTCTCCTTACCAGACTCTTATCGTATCTTTGATGTTATTTTGTTTATTGGGCTAACCTCTGTGTTCTGTCTCTTGCCTCTTGTTTCCACAACAAATCCTGCTCCGTCCATACCTCCTGTTTCTCCACGGATCCTCTCCTGTTCTTCTCTGCTCCTTTCTGCTCTCTCCGCTCACTGTTACACAGTGTATGAATAAACTGTCTAAACGTAGCATCAAAACATGTCAGTCTGTGCTGCTACAGGTGTGAAATGATTTATTATTATATATTATATTATATATTATATTATATTATACAAATACCATATATTATGAGAATTGCACTGAATTCCGTTTTTATACCTCCTCACTTCCCAGATGCATGTGTTACTACACAGTGGTAAACATGGCCCTGTCCATAATTTTCCAACTGGTGAAAAGTACCATTTTGAGGAAAAACTTCTCATTTACTTTTCACACTCAAATATTTTGGGATTTTAGGAGCCTAAAGTCTGGAAAAAGTATGTGTTGTTAAAATTAAATTAGCAAATCATTAAGGTTCATAGTAACAGGTCATGAGGATAATTGTGTATAAATTGTGTGTCTTAAAAAGGATTTTTTCAAATGTAAAGATGGGCCGAGATTCACCAATCTACAAGTTGTGGAACAACTGCATAATGCAGTGAATTTCATGTGCTGTCGTTTCTTAGGAAGAACTGTTCATTCTGTAGCTACAGAGAAGAAATAGAATTATACAGACCAGAATATTCGGGAGACATCAATCCCAGTCAGGCCAAGTTCCTAATTCATTCCAAGGGTGCGTATCTCTCGGGATGTCCAGAACAAAGCCAGAATGTTTAATGACGCTAGTGATGGATTATACGTGCTGGTAGTTGATCAGTAATTTTACATTCTGTTTGTTCAAGAGTCTCATAAATCCCAATAAGTAAAAACCAAAAATAAGATGACAAGAAGGGGCACGGTGGTTTAGTGGTTAGCACGTTCGCCTCACACCACCAGGATCCGGGTTCGATTCCCGTCTCGGCCATGCGTGTGTGGAGTTTGTGCATGTTCTCCCCGTGCCTCAGGGGGTTTTTCTCCGTGTTCGCCGGTTTCCTCCCCCGTTTCCTCCCCCGTTTCCTCCCAAAAACATGCACGGTAGGTTGATTGGCACCTTGGAAAATTGTCCCTAGTGTATGAATGTGAATGTGTGTGTGTATGTGTGCCCTGCGATGGGTTGGCATTCCATCCAGGGTGTATCCTGCCTTAATACCCATAGAGGCCTGAGATAGGCACAGACTCCCCGTGAACCGAGGAAAGATCGGATATAGTTGTAGAAGATGAATGAATGAATGAAGATGACAAGAAAACATGAAAAAGACTCCGCCCCGTCTGGTTCCGACGGCTATGCAATTTAAATACGAGAATGATGTTTGTATTAAAACAAACAGGATTGAACCCGAAGCCAGGGGTAATAATCATCTGTCAGTTGGGACACAGCTGTTACATGTAATAAACATGGCACAGGGTCATCCTGAGCAGCAGCAGTCTCAAGTTTCATTACAAAGATTTTCACACTCAAGAAAAATAAACGTCTGCAGCTAATCAAGGAAATAATTAAAGATCAAAAGCACAGAATCAGTACAATGTCAGAAAGAGGTCAGCTTTTTGTCTGCTTGAAAAACAAATACCACACGCCTTGCCTCCAACTTTGAAAAGCCTATATATGTGTTAATAATAAATGTAACCCCCCTGTGCAGGTGAGTGCTGACCTTCAGAGCCTTTCTCAGACCTCTGCATGACTCGAAAGCGACCAGAGTTTACACCTCGAATACAATCAACAATGACCTTTTTCACACTGCTGGGTCACGTTCCTGGTCACGTTCCTGGTCACGTTCCTGGTCACGTTGTCCTCAATTTCGAAACATCGGTAAACTTAAAATGCAGTGATTTTTTGCTGTGTTCCTGATTTTATACATCATTTCAATATTTTAGTCATAGAGAAATGTGTGCATGTGTTTCAGCATGTGTGGTTCTGAATTTTACATGTACATATGATCCATTCCGTTGCCTCTTCAGTTGTTCTGAATCTGAATATTGAATACTGAACATTTTGACTTGGGGAAAAAAATGCAAGCCTTTGGAGAGTGTTAGGAACCTAAATGTGAATTCTGCAATACATGACTGCTTTCAGTCCTTAATAAAGGAAGGACTGAAAGTATCAAAGTTTTCCAGCAGTTATGAAATCTTTATGTGACCTGAAACAGGGATTCCAAACCAAAACCTCTGCCTCGGTCTGTAAAGGACTTAAAGAAATCACCAACGACAGGTTTAGAGCCCCCTGGAACCCCCACACACACATACATACACACTCTGTGCATGACCTGCACCTGGCTAACAGCCTGAATGAGTACTACTGCCGATTTGAAAGAACAAGAAGACCTGACCTTCCCCAATCCTCCCCAAAAACACCCATTGATCAGCAACACCCCCCCCCTCCATACCTGATTTAGAAACACAGCTTCACACCTCAACACAACACAGAGTGTGAAGAAAAGGTGGAGATTGCATGAAAAGGGGAATTATAATAAGTGAATAAATACTGTAAATTTGCACACTGTTGGTAAGATGGATGGTGAGAGCAGCAGCTACAGTGGTTGTGAGATCTCTGTGGAAGTGGAGGAACTTCTCCACACCACAATCCCCACACTTTAATCACAATGATGATCCAGTGTGTTATTGGTTTGAACCAGGGGATGCTCACACTGGTAGTGCTACACTGGTAGTGTTTTTTGTGCAGTCAGATGACAGGAGCCGGCACAGAGTCTTTCTGCAAAAAGACAATTCACAAAACTGTCCAGTAAAAAATTGTTCATCGCAAACATATTTTCTGTGTGTTTTTGTAAAACACCGCAAACCAGCAGCCAAACTTCAGCACAAGTGCTCCTTTACCCGATGTACATGGATCACCCGCATAAATCACAGCACAGTTATTGGATTAGGCGAGTCCTTTGTTTGTTTATAATGTTACGTTGCTCATGGGAGCTCATCCCACTGACGTATATGCGTAATGTGCAGCCATTCAGCCAATGAGCATTCAGATAAATCGTCTCTAGGTCACATGCCTTGAACGAAACTTTTAAACCCAGATAAACGCAATGGTCCCAAAAGAACAAAAGTGATCATTTTCCACTTTGTAATATATTTTGTGAAAGCTATTACTGTTTTAAAAGCAATGTACAGCACGTATATATCGTAACATCTCAAATAATGTGTTTTTTTTGGTTTCATGAAACAATACCTCACTGGAGACCTCCCATATACCAGTCTGCATCAAGACCTCAGACATCATCCCAGTCCCCAAAAAGACAAGAATCATAGGACATACTGACTGCAGACCTGTCGCCTTGACTTCTGTGGTCATAAACTCTTTTGACTAACAAAGAATGCTTTCTTTGGAAGTCTTAACTATTTACTTTCAATGAATAAAACGCAGTGAATGAAGAAAAGAGAAATGAAAATGGAAATGAATATTTGTAGTGAACACACTTTGCCTTCAAAACAGCAGTAAGCATTTCTTCTAGGTACACTTACACACAGTGTTTATGAAGGAACTCGGCTGGTTGTTTGTTCCATCTTGGAGAAGTAAAGACAGATCTTCTGTGGATGTCGACGTTCTCACATCCTTCTGTCTCTTCATGTAAATCCCACACACACTCCATCATGTAGAGATCAGGACTCTGTGTGTGTGTGTGTGTGTGTGTATGTGTGGGGTGGGAAGGGGGGGGGGGGTCACTTCCACTACTTCTAGTTCTTATAAACGTTACTCACAACAAATATTGATTTAATTAAATGTTTTACTTTGTTCACACTTTTCAAATTGACAAAAATAAACATCCATCCAATTCCTACCGCTTATCCGGGACCGGGTCGCGGGGGGCAGCAGTCTAAGCAGAGATGCCCAGACTTCCCTCTCTCCAGCCACTTCCTCTAGCTCCCCCGGGGGGACACCGAGGCGTTCCCAGGACGGTCGAGAGACATAGTCCCTTCAACGTGTTCTGGGTCTTCCCCGAGGCCTCTTCCCGGACGGTGGGACATGCCCGAAACACCTCCCCTGGAAGGCGCCCAGGAGGCATCCGAAATAGATGCCCAAGCCACGCCAGCTGGCCCCTCTCGATGTGGAGGACCAGCGGATCTACTCTGAGCTCCTCCCGAGTGACTGAACTTCTCACCCTATCTCTAAGGGAGCGCCCAGCCACCCTGCCGAAGGAAGCTCATTTCGGCCGCCTGTATCCGGGATCTTGCCCTTTCGGTCATGACCCAAAGCTCATGGCCATAGGTGAGAGTAGGAACTTAGATCGACCAGTAAATTGAGAGTTTTGCCTTTCGGCTCAGCTCCCTCTTCACTATGACGGACCGGTACATCGACCACATTACTGCAGAGGCTGCACCCATCCGCCTGTCCCGTTCCAACCTCCCCTCACTTGTGAACAAGACCCCAAGATACATGAACTCCTCCACTTGGGGGAGGAGCTCTCCACCAACCTGGAGTGGGCAAACCACCTATTTGCGGCTAAGGACCATGGCCTCGGACTTGGAGGTGCTGATTTTCATCCCAGCTGATTTTCATCCCACTCACTCGGCTACAAACCTTTCCCAGTGCATGTTGAAGGTCTTGGCCTGATGGAGCCAACAGGACAACATCATCGGAAAAAAGCAAAGACGAGATCCTGTGGTCCCCAAACCAGACTCCCTCCAGCCCCTGGCTGCTCCTAGAAATTCTCTCCATAAAAATAATGAACAGAACCGGTGACAAAGGGCAGCCTTGCCGGAGTCCAACATGCACCGGAAACAGGTCTGACTTACTGCCGGCAATGCGAACCAAACTCCTGCTCCGTGCATACAGAGAACCGAGCAGCCCTCAACAGAGGGCCACGGACCCCATACTCCCGGAGCACCCCCCACAGAGTGCAGCGAGGGACACGGTCGAATGCCTTCTCCAAATCCACAAAGCACATGTGGACCAGTTGGGAAAACTCAGATGATCCCTTCATCACCCTGTAGAGGGTATAGAGACCTGTTCCACGGCCAGGTCGAAAACCGCATTGTTCCTCCTGAATCCGGGGTTCGACTAAAGGCCGAAATCTAATCTCCAGTACCCTGGCATAGACTTTCCAAGGAAGGATGAGAAATGTGTGATCCTCCTATAGTTGGAGCACACCCTCCGGTCCCCTTTCTTAAAAAGAGGAACCACCAACCAGGTCTGCCAATCCAGAGGCACCATCCCCAGCTGCCACGTGATATTGCAGATTCGTGTCAGCCAAGACAGCCCCACAACATCCAGAGACTTCAGGTACTCAGGGCGGATCTCATCCACCCCCTCTGCTCTGCAACTGAGAAGCTTCTCAACTACCTTGGTGACTTCAGCTTGAGTGATAGATGATGCCACCTCTGAGCCTGCGGCCTATGCTTCCTTATCAGAAGGCATGACTCCAGGGTTGAGAAGATCCGCAAAGTATTCCTTCCACCATCCAATGATGTCCCCAGTTGAAGTCAACAGCTCCCCACCTCCACTGTAGACAAGTTTTGGCAGGGCACTGCTTCCCCTTCCTGATATGCTGGACGGTTTGCCAGAACTTCTTTGAGGCCGACCGATAGTCTCTTTCCATGGCCTCTCGGAAGTCCAATAACAGAGCACCACTAAGGTTCACATCGTAGGGGCCGTTCCTCCCAATCACACCCCTCCAGGTATCACTGTCATTGCCCACGTGGGCAATGAAGTCCCCCAGTAGAGTCTCCAAGCGGGGCTTTTATCAGCACCCCTCCCGGAGACGCCAAGAAGACTGGGTACACTACACTGCATACTCAAGGAGTGTGGTTCCAGAGCCCAGACTGTGAGTGGAGGTGAGCCCGACTATCTCTAGCCGGTATCTCTCAACCTCCCGCACAAGCTCGGGCTCTTTCCACACCAGTGAGGTGACATTCCATGTCCCTAGAGCTAGTCTCTGTGTCCAGAGGTCAGGTCGATGAGGCCTCCGCCTTCGACCATTGCCCAAACCACATTGCACCCGTCCCTTCCAGCCTTCCTGCTAGTGGTGGGACCACGGGAAGCTGTCCCCACATCGCTCATTCGGGCTGAGCCCGGACGGGCCCCATGGGTGGAGGCCACAACCAACCAGGCGCTCGCTTTTGATCCCCAGCCCCGGGCCTGGCTCCAGGGAGGGAGACCCGGCTGCACCATACCCGGGCGACGTTACGGTCCTTGATTTTAGATTTTTCTTCATAAGGGGGGGACTGGAATCGCTCTTCATCTTAGCAGTCCCCTAGGACCTGTTTGCCTTGGGAGACCCTACCAGGGGCATATAGCCCCCGACAACCTCCTAGGATCATCCAGTTACTCCAACCCCTCCACCACGATAAGGTGGCGGTTCAAGGAGGGGAGGGGGGAGAGGACAAAAATAAACAATCATTATTTATATTTCTGAATGCATTCTTTGTTTATAGCATTTTTTCACACCTGCCTAAAGCTTTTGCACAGTAGTGTATACTGTACTGTATACTGTACTAATATATTATATATATATATATATATATAATATATATATATATATATATATATATATATATATATATATATATATATATGATTTTATATTATCAATTAAATCATGACCTTTGTAAAAGTTTTATGCAGTGAGAGCGAAAGAGAAAGAACGAAAGACAGCTGGTGTGTAAATCAGTAGCATCAGCATCCATCCATGAAAGGATGATCCTTTAAGGAGAACAGCTCCACTCACTGCTGACTGATCAGCACACACAGCGTGAGAAATGTATACGTGTATATCACAACTGAGGTGACACCTTTGTCTTAGTTTTATTCTTTGGAGACTTCAGAAAAAAATGCAAATACATGAGAACGCAACCTTCAGGTGTGTGTTATTTATTTCCAAATCATCTATTTAGTGCATCAGATGCCACATGATTGTGATTGTGTTGATGACAGCATGACATTTTTATGTCCACTTCCTTTTAATTTCCCAGAGGAATTTTTCCCAGAGTTTTATTCAGCCTAATTAGGACTAACCCGGGCATGACATGATGAGCTCTAGCTCTGACAGGTCACACGTGTTTGTGTTTATTTGTGTGTGAAAGACAGAGAGAGAGATAGTGAGAGAGAGAGAGAGAGAGAGAGCGAGAGAGAGCGAAAGAGAGAGAGCGAGAGAGAGAGAGAGAGATTGACATTTGCATTTATGTGAAGAAATTGTGGAAATTGGAAATTCAGGAACCCAATGATATGCCATTATAAAGCACTCGGCTGTAAATGTTCCCACGTGGATGTTTTGAGTGAGTGAAACCCGCTGCTGTATGGATCGCCATATTCACACTGGCTTACTTATTGAGTTCTGCTACTCTCAGCCCGCTGGCCATACTTTTAATTATCTATTTAGTTCTTTTTCAAAAGATCCATTGCAACGGAAACCTCAGATACATTTTATAGGCCTAATGTATGCATATGTTTTACACTGTAAAATTATTGTAAAATACACATACAAGTGAAAAAAATTTACTCTGTGTTTAAAATACCAATTAGTGACAAACCTTATCTAAATGATTCTGTTTGAAAGGGAACCTGAACCAACATGGCTACCGTTCCTTACTTCTGCAGTACGCAATTACACTTGGACTGCAGCCAATAGGAGGCAACTTCAACATACATCAATACAAGCATATGTTCAAACCCTGTAAGTGTTATTTAGAGAGCAGACAGTGTGTTGCCGTGTTATCTATCATGATATGGCATGGACCAGTGCCTTCTGAACCGCTCTGGTTTGAACTTAATCACAAGGTCAGATTGATATATCTATAACGAATGGAGAATGATTTTTAGAGGAAAAAGTATTTCAGTTTGAACAACATCAGGGGGCACGGTGGCTTAGTGGTTAGCACGTTCGCCTCACACCGCCAGGGCCTGGGTTCGATTCCTGTCTCCGCCATCTGCGTGTGGAGTTTGCATGTTCTCCCCGTGCCTCAGGGAGAAGATGAATGAATGAATGTACCAACATCTGTACCTTTATATTCTGGACCGGATGAGCTAATGTGTTTTTTGCTCATGCTAATTGTGTCTGGCGAATAGCAAATCAACACAAATATATGTAAATGATCTCAGTTAAAGACCTCAGTGCATGGCCATGTTTTGCAGCTATGGATTTTTGTTGTTGTTGTACCTAATGCACGTATAGCTCTGATTATGAATTGACTACATAGAAGTGGAGAAAGCAGCTGTGAGCCTGCAGAGATTGGAATTGTGGAGTGACAGGTAATTTACAAAACAGACTGGCGCCACCCAGGAAATCCTTTATCTCTGACTTTAAATCAGATTTTAGACTCTGCAATCTCTGTGTGTGTGTGTGTGTGTGTGTGTGTGCCCTTTCATATGAGACTTTGCCAGTAATGAGTTTACACACAAACACTACAGAGACACCTGGAGTGTCTTCATCTTATTAGATAGCACAATTCAGTTTAGCCTGGAGTGTCATCAGTGACGTGTGGATGTGTATGTTTGTGATTGCTAATTTTAAGCCCATACCGTTTCCATGTCTGTACATTTGTGCTGTTGTAGGCAATGATTTTTTACACACCTAGTAAACAGTGGAAGCCATTACTCATGTTTTGTGCTTTTTTTCTAGTCGGTTCTGCATTTGTGTACATTTTCCACAGCTTGCTGAAACTTGCCTAAACACAAATCCATTGTGCCCCATTTATCTTTTAGTAAAGTTTATAGAAAAAGACAGATTATACCTAAACATTACTTCTAGATCTTTTTTATTTGTGTATTACTGATTTCCAAGGTGAAAAAAGTAAACTACCAGTCAAAAGTTTGGACACCGCTTTCCTATTTAATGTTTTGTCTTTATTTTCATAACTGTTTACATTGTAAAGTCTCACTGAAGTCATACTTCAGGTGACGACATGAAGCTCATCAAGAGAACACCAAGAGTGTGCAAAGCAGGAATCAAAGCAAAGGGGGGCGATTTTGAAGAATCAAAAATGCAAAATGTGTATTGAGTTGCTAATAATTCTATA
>JACRUU010000005.1:227469-252469 GCA_030449085.1 Kryptopterus vitreolus | reverse complement strand
ATTTCAATCTGGAAATTATTATTTTAATATTAATATTATTAACTTGTTAATTAATTCATTTATTAATAATGTATATGTAATGTCTGTGGTTGTTTTAATGGTTAAATATGGTATGTGGCTCTTTTAAGTATTAGGTTCTGGTTTTGTTGTTTTCCATATAAACTGTTGATATGTTTATGTTCCATACAGTAATATACAGTAATATAGAGTAATTTACAGTAAGATAGTGAGGAGTTGATACCTGTTAGTAGGTGTAATTGGGGGAAATTTAGGAAGTGTGAGTAAATGTACGTTGTTGGTGTTTCTTTTTTTATTAATACAACACATTTGTCTTCTCTTTTACATTCCATCCTAACATTACAAGCAGTAAACGCAGCTGAGGAAAGGTGAATGCTGAAGGCCGTAAACTGAACTGTCTTTATCCATTTGGGTTTTTAATTTGTTCAGAATGAAAAGTTGCCCAGATTTGGGTTTCGTTCATTCGCCAACACAACGCAGGGGCAGATCACTCACAAAGTAATACACACTGCGTTAATCACACCCTTGTGCTGTGTTAAAATGAAATTGCACACATATATATATATATATATATATATATATATATATATATATATATATATATATATATATATACAGTCCCTGACAAAAGTCTTGTCGCTTGTGTACAAATTGACCTGAAGTGCCGCTGAAATATATTTCTAATCAAGATTTTTTTTACAAGAAATGGCTCATTTTAATCCCAACAGCTTTTGTAATAATGTTTCAGTGCAAAACGAAACTGTCAAAAAGTATTCTAATATTCACAGCTTGGTAAAGCCCATTGAGTCCATTTTTGCAAAGACATAAGTGTTGTCGCCTTGTCATATGAGCTTCACCTGTGACTAATAATGGATCAATTAGGTCTCAGGTGTGTATAAAAAGAACCCCAGTACACTAGACCTTCACCTCAACTGCAACTAGACCTCTGCAAACATGCCTAAGATTCACCCTGAGACTAAAGTGTTGATTATCAAGAGGCTGAAGACCAGATCCACTGCTGATGTGGCAGACACCTTCAATGTGTCTCAGCGTCAAGTACAGAGGATAAAAAAAAGATTTGAAGAGACTGGAGACGTTTTTGACAAGCCCAGGTCAGGCAGACCCCGCAAGACAACTGCTCGAGAGGACCGTTTGTTGGCTCGAAAATCCAAGGCCAGCCCATTTTCCACTGCAGCAGAGCTCCACGAGACCTGGTCACCTGAAGTCCCCGTGTCAACCAGAACAGTTTGTCGGATTCTATCTCGAAATGGCCTCCATGGTCGAATCAAGGCCCAGAAGCCAGCACTAAACAAAAGACGATTGAAAAACCGTGTGGCATTTGCTCCTAAAAGGATGGATGCTGGAAAAGTGGCAGAAGGTGGATTTTTCAGATGAATCTTCTGTTGAATTACACCACAGTCGCCGCAAATATTGCAGGAGACCTACTGGAGCCCGCATGGATCCGATCCGAGATTCACCCAGAAAACAGTGAAGTTTGGTGGCGGAAAAATCATGGTCTGGGGTTACATCCAGTATGGGGGTGTACGAGAGATCTGCAGGGTGGAAGGCAACATCAATAGTCTAAAATACCAAGAAATCTTAGCTACCTCTTATATTCCCAACCATAAAAGAGGCCAAATTCTGCAGCAGGATGGTGCTCCATCGCATACTTCCATCTCCACATCAAAGTTCCTCAGGGCGAAGAAGATCAAGATGCTCCAGGATTGGCCAGCCCTTAGTCACCAGACTTGAACATCATTGAGCATATGTGGGGTAGGATGAAAGAGGAAGCATGGAAGACTAAAACCAAAAAATATTGATGAACTCTGGGAGGCTTGCAAGACTGCTTTCTTTGCTATTCCTGATGACTTCATCAATAAGTTGTATGAATCCTTGCCAAACCGCATGGATGCAGTCCTTCAAGCTCATGGAAGTCATACAAGATATTAAATTTGGATCTCACAGCACCACTACTTAATTTGCTGACATATTTTTGTATTTGCAGTAAATTTGTTCAATTTCTGTTTAGGCGACAAAACTTTTGTCTTGCCAAAATTTGACCTTTCTGTTTTGATTAAATGATAAATCTTTTTTCAGTGAAACTAATTTATTTCAGTGCATTAAACATCATTTGGGAGGGTTTTAGCTGTTCATACGAGCTATTTCTAACACCAATTGATTAACTAAAAGTCAATAATAGCAAGGTTAATAGCAGGTGTTTCTACAAAATAGATAAGCGACAAGACTTTTGTCAGGGTACTGTGTATATATATATATATATATATATATATATATATATATATATATATATATATATATATATATATATAACAGGACAATGATTCCAGGCACAGCATCAAATCTACATAAGAATGGCTGAAAAACAATAGAATGAAGGTAGCGCAATATCCCAGTCACCATCCAGACCTCAGGCCGAGAGAAATGCTGTAATTCTTTATATTATATTGATTTATTAAGTATTTATTGATCTATTTATTTACTAGTGTGAATCTCCACCAATCAGGCATTCCAAAATGTGAAATGTAAAGGTCGTCAATATTGTAACTTGTTATTTTGTTTAGAGGGGAAAAGGCAAGAAATAGTTTGTGTAAATGTGTATTTTGGGGTGAGATAACTCAGTGGTGAAGTCACTGGGTCGCTGATCAGAAGGTTGCGAGTTTGAGCTCAGGTATCACCAAGCTGCCACTTGGATATGCGAAGAAAGGATATACTGGGATATGCGAAGAAAGAATTTCCCTGTGCTGTAATGTATATGTGACAAATAAAGACTATTCTATTCTATCAACTAGTGATTCAAGATGTGTACTTAGATTTTCACACACGGCTCTACCATTATGGACTAATTCATTCATTCATTCATTCATCTTCTACCGCTATATATCCGATCTTCTCGGGTCACGGGGAGCCTGTGCCTATCTCAGGCGTCTATGGGCATTAAGGCTGGATACACCCTGGATGGAATGCCAACCCATCGCAGGGCACACACACTCACATTCACACACACATACACACATTCATACACTAGGGACAATTTTCCAAGGTGCCAATCAACCTACCGTGCATGTTTTTGGACCGGGAGTAAACCGGAGAACCCGGAGAAAAACCCCCTGAGGCACGGGGAGAACATGCAAACTCCACACACACATGGCCGAGACGGGAATCGAACCCGGATCATGGCGGTGTGAGGCGAACGTGCTAACCACTATGCCACCGTGCCCCCCCATTATGGACTCATTTCTGTCAAATAAAAAATAACACAGTAAAATGTAAAATAATTCAAAAGGCCATGCTTTCATTTTTATATAAATATATCTAGTCTGTATAGGTAGTACATGTAAAAAAAAATGATTCTTAAATTCCCCCGGCTATAGATAAACACAATGCTGTTTAAAGTCCATATGTAACCAGGCATGTAGTGGGCAAATCACAGACACTGACCCATAGATCTATAGGACATCCCTGTATGTCCCAATACATCTTCCTTCTTCATGACATCTTTATCCTTCATCCCTTTCCATCCAATTTGCACCTTCATTGTCTGAACATGAAGCATGTGAGAAATTGGCGATTGCTCTGTCTGTCCTGGAGCAATTTGTCACACAGTAATCACAGCTTTCTCTTTTTAATCAGGGAGAGAAAGAGAGGGAAAGACCTCAGATTATTTTCTCATTATATTATTCTGCTCTGCCAGGGAGCACAGAGGGCCTTCCCATCATGCCTTTAAAATATAATATATATATATCATCTTATTCTACAACTCTATTTCTTATAAAGAAACTCTCCACTCAACTCTCTCAAAATGAATTGAAAATGAATATAATGACTATATATATATATATATATATATATATATATATATATATATATATATATATATATATATATATATATATATATTATTGTTTCTTCACATATTTCGGTTTGTTTTGGAAGATGGGGTCAGAGCGCAGGGTCAGCTATGATACAGTGCCCCCTGGAGCACAGAAGGTTACGGGCCTTACTCAAGTGGCAGCTTGGTGATACCCGAGCTCAAACTCCGCAACCTTCTGATCAGCGACCCAGTGACTTCACCACCGAGTTATCTCACCCCAAAATACACATTTACACAAACTACTTCTAGCCTTTTTCCCTCTAAACAAAATCACCAAATTTACAGAACATTTCACATTTTGCAATGCCTGTCATGATTGGTGGAGACTCGCACCAGTAATTAAATAGATCAATAAATACTTAATAAATCAATATAATATAAAGAATACTGTACCAGAAATAATATCCTTCATATATTTTGTCCATTATTTTTAAAATAATTACAGCAAAACACAAAAATAATCCAAAAAGACCATAAATAATTGTAATCTAACAATGTAATACAGCACTTTTTATTGTATAGCATTTATACATCTTTTACAAAATAGCCACAGAGTGCCATTCTTAAACTGCTCTGACATGGATCCTTTTAGAAAGACGTGTTTTATTTGATGTGTTCATTTCATTTACAGCAGTTTTTAGAAGTGATGGATGAATTCCACAAACCAAGTCAAGTCAAGAGGTTTCTATTGTCATTTGAACTATATATATATATCAGACGCAGTACACAGTGAAATGAGACAGTGAAATGAGACCACATCAAATATTACTCCATTTAATGTAAATAAGGCAGTGTGTTGGTAGAGTCAAAGTTATTTATTTATTTTACATTTTTTTCCTCTCAAAATGTCCTGTTTGCTGTTGAACGGACACTGAACTATATGATGGTGCTAAATCGAAACCATCAAACAGCGATCAAAACTAGTAAAAAAAAATGAGCTCTTCCCTGATTGGTCGATGCTGCCTGTTTGAGCATTTAAGTTTTTATTCACTCATAAATAAAAAACAATGACAAAATGTAGTCACGCCAAATTTAAGTACAATTACAAATTACCTTCACTGTCTGGCACTGTTGTTTATGAAGTTCAGAGCGAGAACTGGATCAGTCATGAAACCTGGCCCCTCTAAACCACCAGCCTTCTTATCTGTAGCCCAGAACTTTGATCACGAATTTGAGTCACAACCTAGATGTAAATAGGTTTTTAAATATGGAAAGAAAATGTATCAGCGCTGTGTATCACGTTCAGCCAGGAAACCGCTCCAGCTCTCTGCTCTTGAGGCAGCATACACGAATGAAACACATGGACTGCAACTCTCAAGACACACTCACTCTCACACTCACTCATACCGATTGAGAACAGGTGTTGCCAATTAGACACACACAACACACACACACACACACACACACACACACACACACATACAAAAACACATTTTACACACTCGTTCAGTTCACGGCCCATTCACAACCTTTTTTTGTTACTCGATACGTTTCACATTTCCTAGTTTTTTGTATACCATTTGCCTGCTAGACGGGCCCAGTGTCTGATTGGGTAAAGTAACAGTTTCAATGTCATGTTTTTTAAGCTACAGGTGAAACCACTATTGACTTTGGAGGTCTCAAGGCAGCATCACCTTTAGCAAAACATGATGGCTGAAATATGATAGAACCTCTAACATGCATGACTGGGAGCAGTGTAACATCACTCAGTGTAACATCATAGTGTAACATCACATAGTGTAACATCACACAGTGTAACATCACGCAGTGTAACATCACATCAGGCAGTATAACATCATGCAGTATAACATCACATAGTGTAATATCACTCAGTGTAACATCAGGCAGTGTAACATCACGCAGAGTAACATCTCTCAGTGTAACGTCTCTCAGTGTGACATCACGGAGTATAACATCACATAGTGTAATATCACTCAATGTAACATCACGCAGTGTAACATCTCTCAGTGTAACATCACGCAGTATAACATCACATAGTGTAATATCACTCAGTGTAACATCACGCAGTATAACATCACATAGTGTAATTTCACTCAGTGTAACATCAGGCAGTGTAACACCATGCAGTGTAATATCACTCAGTGTAACACCACGCAGTGTAACATCACGCAGTGTAACGCAGTGTAACATCACGCAGTGTAGCATCTCTCAGTGTAACATCACGCAGTATAACATCACATAGTGTAATTTCACTCAGTGTAACATCAGGCAGTGTAAACAGTGTAACATCACGCAGTGTAACATCACTCAGTGTAACACCACGCAGTGTAACATCTCTCAGTGTAACATCACGCAGTATAACATCACATAGTGTAATATCACTCAGTGTAACACCACGCAGTGTAACACCATGCAGTGTAACATCACATACTGTAACATCACTCAGTGTAACATCACGCAGTGTAACATCACATAGCATGTAACATCACAGTGTAACATCACGCAGTATAACATCACAGTATAGTGTCACATAGTGTAACATCACATACAGTGTAACATCACTCAGTGTAACATCACTCAGTGTAACATCACGCAGTATAACACCACGCAGTGTAACATCACGCAGTGTAACATCTCTCAGTGTAACATCACGCATAACATCACAGTGTAACATCTCTCAGTGTAACATCACGCAGTGCATAACATCACATAGTGTAATATCAGTGTAACTCACGCAGTGTAACATCACGCAGTGTAACATCTCTCAGTGTAACATCATGCAGCATAACATCACATAGTGTAATATCACTCAGTGTAACATCAGGCAGTGTAACAACACACAGTATAACACCATGCAATGTAACAACACGCAATGTAACATCACATACTGTAACATCACGCAGTGTAACATCACGCAGTGTAACATCACGCAGTATAGCATCACGCAGTGTAACATCACGCAGTGTAACATCACGCAGTATAACTACATAGTGTAACATCACATACTGTAACATCACATACTGTAACATGACTCAGTGTAACATCAGTAACATCACAGTGTAACATCACATAGTGTAACATCACTCAGTGTAACATCACATAGTGTAACATCACATAGTGTAACATCACGCAGTGTAACATCACATAGTGTAACATCTCTCAGTGTAACATCACGCAGTGTAACATCACATAGTGTAATATCACTCAGTGTAACATCACGCAGTGTCACACCATGCAGTAACACCATGGTGTAACACCATTACACAGTGTAACACATGTAACATCAGTAGTGTAACATCACGCAGTGTAACATCACGCAGGTGTAACATCACATGCAGTAACATCATGTAACATCACGCAGTGTAACATCACATCACAGTGTAACATCACTCAGTGTAACATGTAACACGCAGTGTAACACCACAGTGTAACCATGCAGTGTAACATCATGCAGTGTAACACCATGCAGTGTAACATCATTCAGTGTAACATCACGCAGTGTAACATCACATAGTGTAACATCACATAGTGTAACATCACTCAGTGTAACATCACGCAGTGTAACACCACACAGTGTAACATCACTCAGTGTAATATCAAATTAAAATAAAAAATTAAATTAAAATAATAGACTATTGGGGATCATTTAATAGATATTTATGGACAAATGTAAGTTAGTGATTGTAGTGTTTAGGCATTTTCCCACTGGTACTATTTGGGCCGACAACTATCGTACACATTTTGTCTGATTGTCCCATAAAACTTATTTAGTGATTAAGTGAGTACAGTTGGAAACTGAAAATCCAAATCCAAGTCTACCTGCTTGAAACTGTGTTCATAAACTGTGGGCAGCGGTACAGCTCGTGTTGCACACCTATATCGTGTGCTGCTTCGTCTCTCTCTTTTGGACACCGCTTCAGGTAGTCACATGAGGACTATTTTCTTGGTTGTTTTTGTCATACACATTTGTCTTTTATTATCAAGGACTGTTTTCTTTATATTAAAACTACTTCCTTTCCAAATGCTCAAGACTGTACTTTAGATGTTTTTTTGTGTTTTTTTAAGGTTTTTCTATTTTGTTTGTGTATTGTTTTCCTTCATGAATTTGTGCGTGAAGGGGTTTCTTTTTTTTGGCCGCTTAGACTTTGGGGCACTGTCAGACCTCGGTGCTGGGTGGCTAGCTGCTTTTGAGTGCTGGTGGTGGATTAATTGTGTGGAGTGCAGTGCTGCTTGAATTCATCTTTCACTGTGTGTGTGCTTGTAGACAATAGCTGTGTGTTGTACAGATCTTCATGACAGCCTGTGCTTGTTATTTGTTTTCTTTTTCTTTTTAAGTGTTTGTTTCTTGTTGTTTTACACAGAGCTGCCATATTTTTATACAGTGTTCTGGATTCTGATTGACTTTCAGCATTGTTGCTATATCGTGTTTTAAATATTGATTATAGAAATCCGAATAAAGTTTTGTACATTGTTCCTTCGTCTCTCCGTCAATTTTTAGCCAAACGAATCTGTGTTCCTTATTTGGGTTAATGCCCCGTTTCCTCATACTGGGTGGCGTAGTCGGGTGTTTAGAGGGGGGGTGTGTCGTCATTTCTTTAATCACCCCCGCATCCAAGCATTGCCACACACAAACACACACATTATATATATATATATATATACACACACACACACACACACACACACACACACACACACACATATGTGTGTGTGTGTGGGTGTGTGTGTATTTACAGTGCATTTAAAAAGAGTTCATACCCGAATTTCGAAATCTGAAAATGTGATGTCCATCTAAGAATAAATTCATTCAGGTGTGATTGATTACAAACGTCAGGTACAAAATAAGCATAGACACAGTTGAGGGATTTTGTTTGTTTGTTTGTTTGTTTTTGTATTACATATGTGTTATAGTTTACCTTTTGTGTACTTAAATCCCAGTATATAATTCCAGCTGTTGTGTGAAGGCCCCAGAGAACATTTATGAACAAACTGCATCATGAAGACTAAAGAACACACCAGACATGTCAGGAATAGGAGTAGTGGAGAAGTTTAAAGCTGAATGATGTTATAAAAACATATCCCACACTTTGAACATCTCACAGTGAACTGTTCAATCCATCTTCCGAAAATGGAAAGACTACGGCACAACTGCTAATCTACCAAGACATGACCATTCACCTGAACTGACAGGTCGGGCAAGGAGAACATTGATCCAAAAAGAGTTAGACGGTCCAGTTAGAACAGTTAGAACTCTGGAGGAGCTGCAGAGATCCACAGCTGGAGAGTCTGTCCACAGGACAACACTGGGCCATGCACTCCACCTATCTGGTTATTATGGAAGAATGACAAGAAGAAAGCCAATTTGCAGTTTTCTGAGAATGTGCTGTGGTCAGATGAGATCAAATTGAACTTTTTGGCCTGTATGTAAACATGATGTATGGTGGAATCCTAACACTGCACATCAGCCTGAACACACCATCCTCATTGTGAAACCTGGTGGTTGCACCATCATGCTACGGGGATGCTGTTCTTCAGCAGGGACAGGGAAGCTGGTCAGAGTTGATGGGAAGATGGATGGAACTAAATACAAGGTGATCCTGGAAGAAATCCTTTAATTAGTGGTTGCAAAGGACTTTCACCTTCTGAGGACAAGCCAGAGCTACAAGAGAATGGTTGAGATCAAACTATATTCATGTGTTAGAATGTCCTAGTCAAAGTCCAGACCTGAAATCCTATTGAGAATCTTTGGAAAGACTTGAAAATCACAGATGTTCTCCAATCTGATTCAACTGGAGCTGGTTTACAAAGAAGAACGGAAATTACAGTCTGTAGATGTACAAAGCTGCGAGAGACAAACACAAAAAGACCTGCAGCTGTAATTACAGGGAAAAGGGGTTCAACAATGTGTTGACTCTGGGGGATCGGAGTAAATATGCACATCACACTCTTCAGATTTTTATTTATAAAAAATCCTTAACATCATGCATGATTTTTCTTGCACTTCACAGTTGTATGATACATTGTGTTGGTTTAACAGATAAAATCACAATAAAATACATTTAAATTTGTAGTTATAATATGACAAAATGAGGAAATATTTCAAGGGTTTGAATACTTTTGCAATCCAGTGGTTCAGTCTGGGTCAAAATGTCAGGGCCAATTTTTTTTGTCCCATTCCAGTGTAGTGATGCATTTTTCCCCACAAAATTATGTTTCTTGTCAATTATTTATTTATTATGATTATGATTTTTATTATTATTATTATTTATTTATGACTTTTTTAAAAGTACTTCCTTTTGTTTGGATGGAACATTTGAATGGTTGTGTAATAGGACAGTAATCCTCGAGAGCAGCGTATCATTTATTGCTGTGATTTGTGAAGCAGTAGTCCATGTTGTATTGTGGTGACCTTTGCTTGTGTGTGATCATCTCTTGTTTGCTCAATATTGTAGTTTCTGTAATCTTCACTGCATGGCTTCGTCCTGCTGCTTTCGCTCTAATGACCATCTGGCTCAACAGAACTCCTGCAACAGAAACAAAATAAGATTATTTGTGCAAAATATCTCACTCTCATAAGTCCTTTTTCTCCTGTTTTTTTTTATTGTTTTCTCTGCCATGCCTGACCTCACTTCTACATTAATATCCATTAGTGCAGATCAGAAACATTAGAGCTTCATGTATACAGGTTTAGCATTGTTATTGCTTTCGGTATATCTTTGTACAAAGGTCTTGTGTATTAAGTTTTATTGTTTGCAAATAATAAAAAAAAAAAAAAACAGGAAATAGATTCAGATAATAAACCTTTTTCTTGAAACCCACAAAGAGTAACACCCATATAACTTCCATTCATTAGTTTGAAGGTGTGTTGTTGCTGCATTTCTTACATCCTGCAAACTGGAAGAGAATAAAATAAAAAAAATGTCTTACAGGATATAAATCCAGGACACTTTATTATAAATCTAGATTATTCACAAATATTCAACACTCATTTCTTTACAGTTAAATAAGAGCACTAAAGCACAAAGAGTTGCATGGTGTGAATTTAAATCAGTATTTTTCCTCCACAGCACTTCTTTATAGCAGCTTTAAGTCCGGATGTAGATTTAGATTTTCTTTTACATGAGCGAGATGCAAAGTCAAAAGGGCTTCCGTCGTGTTCTTGGTGACATGTGATAGTGGGATTATAAATCCATGCATCACAAATGATAGATTTGTGAAGAGCAGTCGTCTAAATATAATCAGAACAGCGGAAGTGTAATATAAGGCACGACTCTGCTGCTAGACATGATGGGATTAGTAACAACCAAGGAAAAGCGGTAGGAAGGAAGCTGCCTGAGGTTTGAGGTGTTAGCCGAGTTCGGATATCTCGAGGGGGATGACTTGCGTGACGGCTCCGCTATAATCCTGAAAGTGTCGACTTCAAGAGAATGTTTCATCTTTGACTTGGATTTTTATCTCGTTTCATCAAAGGTTTTTTCGGCAAATGAAAGGAATAAAAGGGAGGAAAGTTATTCGCCGTGGACTTATGGATACTTTTATTGACACAAAAATGTATGGGAATACATTAGTGTAAAAAAGATTGCCAAGCGCACTGGAATTTTCACACACATTTGCACAAAAAACAACGTATTAACTTTTTTTATTTAACTTGTTCAAGTTTATTTAAACTTCATATTATTTGACAACGTTTTTTTGGAATGTATTGGTATGTATACATATTTTGGCATGTATACATAAAGTGAAATAATAATTTATACATTATAAAGTACTGTATATTCTAAAATGTTCTTAAATGACACGTATACAGTTAAGACGACGTTATAGGTCTCATTAAACGTATCTATCTTGCATTTATTTACTGCGCATTAATTCATTGTTTGAAGTTCTTAAATCACTATAAATGTGGGTGTTTAGATTCTAACCACACCAAGCTGCCATGTTACAAACACATTTTTATTTTTACAGAGTATATATTATATTATATCTAGAATAGAAGTGAAGAAAAGATATTTATGATGATGATGTTCAGCATGTGTACATCACTGACTCCATCTGTCTCATCCTTGTTAGTTGTACTATTTGTTGCCTTCTGTCTTGCTCACATCCGTTGTTAACATTGTAAGCTCATGGAGGCATGCACTAGCTTAAGCTAAGCACATGCAGCTTTTGTGTCGTCTCCATGCGTCTCCATGCTATCTTCATCTGTAGAGTGTGAGGAATGATACGGAATATAAAAAGAAAAATAAAGTGATGTAATGTACTGATAGCCGCTCCAGTCATGTCCTACCCAATAAGAGTGAGTATACGCTGGAATAAACAAGACCCTGCTCCATCACGAACCATCTAGAGAAGTACCACCTCTGGATCCCACTTCATGCAGAATTTGATATTGCACTTCTTCAGATTCTACATCATCGGACTGTACAGAACTGCAGAAAGGCATTATTCATAATCACACACTACACACTTCCTCATTCCACTACTGGAGTTTTTACTTCCCCACTGTCGCCCCCAGACTCGCTCATCAGGGATAAACACACATAAATCATCCATATAAATATTTAATGATCTGTGAATATCCCATTGTGTAAAGCTGCTTTGAGAAAATGCACAATGTAAAAAGTGCTACATATATAAAACTGAATTGAATTGAATGGCAGAAATATTTAACAACGTTTTTATATTTCACTACTTCTAAATGTTAAAATGTTCGTTGAACGACACATGAACACTCAGGTAAAGCAGCAGCCAATCAAACACACGCCAAATAAATACTCTGGAGAAGAAAATATGTGTGTGAAAGAATTTGTTCAAAGTAATTATTTTGCCTTTATGTCTAACAATAAGTAATATTAAAGACAGAAAAACAGCAGAGAATGACTCGGAAATGCAGAATGGTTGAAATCTTTCTTTTTATAACTATGCAGTGTTTTTGTGTTTTTGTTCAGGTAGACACGTCAACCTATTAAATGTTTTTTCCTTTATTTACGTTCCTGCTGAACCATAAATAGCTTTAATTACTGTCTCCAGTTTAATTATCTGCAGTCTCCTATATACATGCACATGAAGTGTGTGCATGTTGTTAGTGTGTGTTGGTTAATTGTACATTTCTACAACGGATTGGCAGATTGAAAGTCACAATGCAGAGTTTATTATAGTAACAATTCTGGCAAACTTTCATAAGAATACTGTATTTTTTTAAGACTATTTTATTCGATCCCACATGTTATTTCTTCACATTTCCCAGCAGTGTAGGACGCTGGGGTCAGAGACATGTTACAGCACCTGTGGAGCACAGAGGTTTACGGGATTTTCTCAAGGCCCATAAGGTTGGCAGCTTGCCAAGTCTAGGGCTTGAACCTCTGACCTTCTGCTCAATAACCCAGATCTTTGCACCACTTTGCTACCACTTCCCGTAGGTTCCTCATACGGTTGAGCAAATACACAAACAAGTTTTCTTTGATCATTATGGGCAAATGTACAATTATGAGCAAACTTATAGGCACAAAACCTAAACATTCTTTTATACAATGTTATACCCATTCTGTTCTATAAAGCTGCATTGATTCAATGTCCAATGTTAAAAAATACAAATAGAAATACTGATACTGGGATTTGCTTAAAACAGTATTAAAAAAGTATATATCTTCCACTTTCAGGTCTCTGAACAAGCCTTGTAACTGATCACCTGCATGCTCTCTGAAGCTGAGATATGTGAGGAAAAAATAATCACCGTAACGTAAATGTGACAAATCTTTCCTTCTTCTTTATGGTTTGAGGGTGCTGTTATAAAAGAGCATCAATTGATCCACATTAAATAAATGATCTGGTTCCTACTGAGTGTGTCTGAATGTGGATTATTCAGTGCATTAATGTTTCAGAATGTGTTTATATTAATAATGAAGGGAAAACATTATTTTTCTGTTTATCGGACATAAAAACTTATAATGGATGATCAACTTATTCAGTGGTTTTTATTTATTGATATTACTGACGATTGATTAAAAGCTTTAATTACATATACATTTAAATTGTTTACATACTACATGTACTGATTTTGTAGTACTGATACTGCAGTACTGATTCTGTAATACTGATACTGTGATACTAATAATTTAGTACTGATTGTGAGGTACTGATTCTGTGATACGAATAATTTGGTACTGATTGTGTAGAGCTGATACTGTAGTACTGATACTGTGATACTAATAATGTAGTACTGATTGTATAGTACTGATTATGTGGTACTGATTCTGTGATACTAATACTGTAGTACTGATTGTATAGTACTGATTATGTGGTACTGATTCTGTGATACTAATAATGTAGTACTGATTGTATAGTACTGATTATGTGGTACTGATTCTGTGATACTAATATTGTAGTACTGATACTGTAGTACTGATACTGTAATACTGATTCTGTAGTACTGATACTGTGATACTAATAATGTAGTACTGATTGTGTAATACTGATTCTGTGGTACTGATTCTGTAATACCAATAATGTAGTACTGATTGTATAGTACTGATTATGTGGTACTGATTCTGTGATACTAATATTGTAGTACTAATTCTGTGGTACTGATACTGTGATACTAATAATGTAGTACTGATTGTGTAGTACTGATTGTGTAGTACTGATTTGGTGGTACTGATTCTGTGATACTAATAATGTAGTACTGATTGTGTACGACTGATTCTGTGATACTAATAATGTAGTACTGATTGTGTACGACTGATTCTGTGATACTAATAATGTAGTACTGATTGTTTAGTACTAATTCTGTGGTACTAATACTGTAGTACTGATACTGTAGTACTGATATCCAGAGCGACTTACAACTGAGCAATTGAGGTTTAAGGCCTTGCTCAAGGGCCCATGAATGGCAGCTTGGTGGTGGTGGGGTTTGAACCTGTGATCTTCCGGTCAAGAGTCTACCACCTTAACCACTGGGCTACACCACCTCCCCGTAGTACAGATACTGTGGTACTGATACTGGTACTGATACTGATTGTGTAGTACTGATACTGTAGTACTGATACTGTGGTGCATGTTTGTTCATTGTAAACACAATGTCTGTGGACTGCAGCTCGCAATACACAATTGATCACATTAACAATGCTGACAAACTCAATATTCGTAATATTTATTCACTATGCAGATAAACATGCATCCTCTAAATTTGTTTATCTGAATAAAAAACTGTGTTGGCTTTTTTCAACAAATTCTGTACATTTTTGAACATCAAACATACACTATGTACTGACCTTTAAATATTGTGAATAATTAGAACCATTATATATTATATATATATATATAATATATATATATATATATATATATATATATATATATATATATATATATATATATATATATATATATATATATATATATATTCCATCCAGGGTGTATCCTGCCTTAATGCCGGTAGACGCCTGAGATAGGCACAGGTTCCCCGTGACCCGAGGGAAGATAGGATAAAGTGGTAGAAGATGAATGAATGAATGAATATATATATATATATATATATATATATATATATATATATATATATATATATATATATATATAATTTGCATTGTTATAGCTTGTTTTTTTTATTTGCTTTTTTTTTGCTGTTTGGAAGCCTCAATTAAGAATTTCATTGTATAAACAGTCACTGACTTGTGTACATATGACAAATAATCTTGAAACTTGAAAAGATATTGAACGTTTAAGATGAAGATATTGAAGATATTGTACTTCTTGTAAACACGGCCTTCGTGCTTCAACAAACAAACTTTCATATACACAAACCTTTATAAGTTATAAAAAAAAAACAGGTCATATTTTCTATGTAGTAACTGATTTTTTTTTCTCAGTTTAGCTGCCTTTCTTTTAAATGAGATATGTAGCCTTGAAGTGTGTGTATAACTCTCTTGCTGAAACATTAGCGACATTACAAATCAAACACTGACAAGTGTCTGTTTTCCTTCTGCCAGCATTTTGTACGGACCCCTGTCTCAACGGAGGAACGTGTGCAGCTCCGAACATGTGTGTGTGTCCTTCAGGCTTCACCGGAGGCCTTTGTGAAACAGGTAAACGTGTCCTTGCTATATTCTCATTACAGCAGCTTTGAACATTCAGGGAATTTCTGCACCTCTTCACTTCACTTTACAGATACTTGTTGTTTTGAATGCAAAAGGAAATAATGGTAAGATTGTGGTAAACTGGATATTATAGTGTTATGATGCATAAATAATGTCCTTCAGCAGCTATAATGTTCCATTGGACTACAAGCCTAAACTTCTTATTCTTGTTACTGACTACTAATAAGCTAGTTAGTATTACTTATTTTTATTTCATTTGCCTCAATAAGCAGAAGTAAAAAAGCATTGAAACTGACTAGAAATCAGCTGAGTCATATCTTGTTGCTATTTTGTTGCTGTTCATTTCTCTTCATTATTACTCCTTTTGCTATGAAACCCTCATGACCATCACATCATATACTGTACTTCAAATACCTACATGTACTTACAGTATCCCCTCACATTTTTATAAATATTTTTTTATATAACAAAGATTTATCAGGACAGGTTCCACACTGAACAGACATCACCAGAGAGGTTGTGTGCACGTTCTCAGTGTCGTATCCAGAGGCTGTTTTTGAGAAATAGATGTATGTGTGCTGTCAGCACAGCTGCAGAGGTTGAAAGGGTGGAGGGTTAAAACCTGTCAGTGCTCAGATCATACGCTACACACTGCATCAAATTGGTCTGCACGGCTGTCGTCCCAGAAGTAAGCCTCTTCTAAAGATGATGCACAAGAAAGTCCACAAACATTTTGCTGAAGACAAGCAGACTAAGGACATGGAGTACCATGTCATGTGGTCTGATGAGATAAACAAGATGAACTGATTTGGATGAAGTGTGTGTGACAGTTACCAGGTGAGGAGAACAGAAAAAATTCTCTCTTGACTACAGTGAAGCATGGTGGTGGCAGTGTCACGGTCTGGGGCTTCATGAGTGCTGGTCAAGCAGTAGTTGGAGGAACACATGGTCTCTAATATCCAGCAGCTCCATGATGTCATCATCGAGGATTGTAAGTGGACTCCAGTGGCAACCTGTGAAGCTCTGGTGAACTCCATGCCCAAGAGTGTTAATTAACAGTTTGTGATAATAATGGTGGCCGCAGAAAATTTTGACACTTTGGGCCCAATTTGGTCATTTTCACTTAGGAGTGTGGCCGGGGCTTAGACATGAATGGCTGTGTGCTGAACAAGAAAAGTATTTTGAGGGGACAGCAAATTTACACTGATGTACAAGCACTATACCAGGGAGATTCAAGGGGCGGCCCGAACCCCAAGATAATTTATCTCTCCAATTATCCCAGTGTGACAACATTTATAATAAAGTTTAGTTTAATGGGAAAACGGTGCTACAGTTATGAAGTGACGTATGTATGTTGCATACAAGCTCTTGTTGAAGGCTGCACAGAGCGTGACGTTAAGCCAGTGGCGCCCTCTCTTGTGAGACGCGATGACTGACAGAGCTATGATAGATGAACACTTTTGTTCATTTCTTCAGTGTAAAAACATGAACCTACTACAGCCTTGTTATACAAAATGTCTTTTTCAACTTAAAAAAAGAAGTCTAAAACATAAGATATATACTTGTTTGAATGTAAAAAACTTTTACATTGTATTGTGCATCTACAATACACGTGTTGTTTATGCAGTTTCAATTTACAACTAACTTATTTGAATGTTGAAAATCCTACTTGAGCAATGCACTGATTTTGTTATGCTTCAAATATATTATAATCACCTTTATAATCACTATTTGATCACCTTTACCGTCATGGAGTTCATATATTATATATCAAATATATTTGTAAAAAAAAAAAGATTTTGGGAAGATTTTCATCAACTGACATCCCCCCTCCCCCCGGCCCTGATAAAAATCTCAGAGATACTGTACATAAAATGTTGTTTCTATTCTTTTCAACCTACAAGGTCTCTCTGCACCACTGGCTGCTGCAGTCTATATTTCTTATCATTGTGCGTTTTTCATATTTAGTGTCAAAACTGAGGCCTCCTGGTGGTCCTAAGGGTCTAAGTGACCACTTACAGTGAGAAATGGCCGTGCATTTCATGTTGTGCAAAACAGAATGCATTTCTCTGACGGCTAACAAAATCCATTTAGATTTAGGATTTAGAAATACATTTTAATGCAGAAATGTGAAAGTTGATACAAGTGAAGGTCACATTCAGTCATCTGAGATTCAAATACAATTTCCTGAAGATTGAACATACAGTATGACTACAGGATAAGACTAACAAGCAGGTTTAGGTGGAGGATCCACTGGTAAATGCAGTGTTGTTTTATCTGGACGGAATAGCAGAAGTGGAATAGTGTCTATGAGAGATAACTTTGTGCATTATGTCTATCATGTCGATTTTTCGAGACAGGATCTTTGTTGCACGGTCCAGATGATCCATGTCTTTTTATATCTGCATAGCCATGCATACCGATATTTGGAAACCATTACGAACGAGACGTTGAGGATTATAAATCCCATCTTATTAAATACAGTTTAATTCAGCTTTATTTAAACATGAAGGTGGACATTTTCCTAATGCATCTTAATAGATTATGTAGGTGGATTACACAAGTTGACTAGCTATAGGTTTATCCCTAAAGAGCAAGCCAGAGACAACTATGGCAAGAACAATCTCCCTGAGATGATATGAGGAGGAACCCTCATAAGAGTGCTATTAAACATACATACATTTTAGTTCTGTCACTGTTGAGGTAAACTCTAGTATCAAGCTGCTTCAGGTCCTTGTTTAGTGCAGTAGTTGATTTTCCGTTGTTGTTTGATAAGAGCTTTGATTGTTTACCTGCCTAGTTGATTTTTTTTCTCCGGCAGATAGAGCAGGCTTTCCTATTTATCAACATTTTTTTTCAGTTTGTGTTTTTATCCTGTGTATATATTTAGCATCACAGCACATCACTGAGGTCTTCTCTAACACTAATCTACCGTGATCTGTAAGACCTTAAGATAACGCTTTACCCTTCTTTATCATAGCAGAGACTCTATTTTGTCCGATTTGTGTCACATTAGGCTCCTTTGTATATCTATCTGGTTTAGTATTTGCTTTTTTTCTAGTTTTTTCTCTTTGGTTGTACCCGTTGTCTCGTTGCATGCTCTCTCTTTGAATGGAAGAATAGTATTTATTTGTCACATAAACATAACAGCACCGTGAAATTGTTTTTTTCCGCATATTCCATTAATACAGCGCCCCCTGGAGTACAGAGGGTTAAAGGCCTTGCTCAAGGACCTGATTGAGGCAGCTCATACCAGGGCTCAAACCCTGACCTTCCGATCAGTAACTCAGATCCTTAAACCACTGAGCTCCGCCCTCCACACTAGGGAGATGCAGATGTGCCTCATCTGCATCACTTTCTCAACACATTTCCTTTTTGAACCAGAACTCATTTGTTTTTTTTTTGGGAGGTTTTGAGGTTTTACATTCTAAACTTTTTCCCCCATCATGTTTTCCTGAATCTTTCTGACATCAATGTCTTCTAAGTGTTTTGGATCTTTAAAAAAATCACTTAATGCATTAATAAATTCATCTCAAAAGTCAGAGAAGTTCTGAAGTCTATTCTATAATGTTTTAATCCTCAGGCTCCATTTGTGAAAGATAAAATGTCTCAGGCTCGCTAGCAGGGCGTTGGCAGTTGTCAAACTGGTGAAAATTGCTTCACTGTGCGATATTTTTAATAGACTTTGTGATTGTTTCTTGTCAGACTATACAGACTTGATCCCCATGTCGCATTGCGTCACATACGACACAAGATCAAGAGTCATCCGAAGTTTTCTATTATCGATCCATGACACATCCAGACCCACATTCTGTTGCTAATGGTAGCATGAAGTTCTTGATGCACTGACTCCTTTCAGCAATCTCCCCGAGGGTGTTGTCGCGTTGAGTTCGGTCATCAGGTTAGCAGCTCCTATTGGTTCTGGGTTTGATAGTCATTGTAGGAGACGTCACACTGCAGGAAAGAGTCTGAAACCTTTTGCCAGAATTTCATCGGAGGAAAAAAGTGATTGCAATAGCCATTAATTGCCTGAGAGGGAAAATGTCAAACCAGAGATCAAAGATTTTAGTCTTGGATTATAGGAATCTTTTAGGATTTTTCACAATTGTCTTAAATGACCAAATTGTGGTCAAATTCACACAGTGTGCACATGGACTACAACTAGTGTACTTAAGATACACAAATTGAACCTGGTGGCTTGTAGTGGTGTTTCAGGTGAAAATCTGTGATAAGGGACTCTAGTTGCGTTCAAACCGCATCACACCGACTCCTACACCTTGGATTTAGGTGTGTTAGGACCTGGTTCTGTCCTAAAGTAAGTCACGGCTCCAACAACATGCCTCTTATCTCTCACAAATGTTTTACCCCAAACCCTACATCATACATTTGATGGTCGAAGCCGAGCTCTGTGTGTTTTCACCTGTTGCCATGGTTTCCATGTAGGCCTGAGGTGATCTCAGGACCTATTAAGGATTTAAGTACCGATATTATTGGATAGATTTTCCCACAGTGGGTTTTGTCCACAGTGGTCGCTAAAAGTGCGAATGCATGCTAAAGCAACAATGTGCATGCTTCAATAGTCAGCAATAGAAATCCATTTAGATGTTGGATTCACAATTATTCACAGTGCAACAAATGTCAGTGCTACGAGCTGCAACAGATGAAACCTTTCTTTGTTGTATTGTGGCTAGGTTGTTTTTTTTTCTTCTTTTTAACAGAAAGGTTGTTTCTGATTTAAATCTCCTGTTAATATACTTAAACAAAACGCTTCACAGATCAACTTATAGGAGAAATAATTCTATAATATATAATAACATTTCTGGCTGGATAGCAATATTATTACACATTACATTACATTTACAGCATTTAGCAGATGCCGTTATCCAGAGCGACGTACGTATTGTGGTTTCTGTATTTGTAACATTGTTAGTAATTGTGTAGTGTTCTCTGGCTGTTGTATAGATTTTAGGAAGTGTGTAGTCTCTCACATTTTGCAGCAGATGCACTGTTTCCTGTAAACATGGGTTCCTGTAAGCATGGTTACTCCAGTCTAACATCACATTAATTCATCCTATAATTATTCATAATCACACAGCTGGCGTGTCCCGTCTCTGATGCAGGAGGATCTTACACACTAGATTACGTCTGAGCGAAGGAACTGAGGCGCTTCGGTTTCGGAAGGACAAAAAAAAAAAAATGCCTTTCTTGTGTGTTGCAGATGAAAAACGTGGCCTCGGTAATGAGTTTGGTCCCTGCAGACCTTTTGGCAGTGTTTCTGAGACACATGAAGTTCTTCAGTGTGTAAATGCACAATTCTGCATGTGAGGCAGGACCTCCATCTGTCTCTTCTTCTGTGAGGAACGAAGCAGATTTTTATCATAGTGCACACTATGATGTGCCTGATGGCGAGTGGAGTTTACACACTTCATCTGTTACCCTCCTGCCAAGAGACCTTATTGTCTTTTGGTCTCTCTCTCTCTTTCTCTTTTTCTTCTCTCTCTTTCTCTCTCTCTCTCTCTCTCTCTCTCTATTCCTCTCTCACTATCTCACTTTCTGTTGTGTAAAATTAGAATTGCGTAATAGTATATAATAGTTTTGATTGAAGTGACATTAAAAATCCCCTTTGGTTAATCTAAACCTGTTCAATTCATGCAAAAAAATTAAAGTTTGATAGTGAATGGAATGATTTGGAATGATTTAGAATGATATGGAATTGTAGGGAATTATTTGGAATGATAATGGAATGAAAATGAAATGATAATGGAATGATTTGGAATGATTTGGAATGATTTGAATGATNGAATGATATTGAATGATATTGAATGATATTGAATGATATTGAATGATATTGAATGATAATGGAATGATTTGGAATGATATTGAATGATAATGAATGATATTGAATGATATTGAATGATATTGAATGATATTGAATGATAATGGAATGATTTGGAATGATTTGGAATGATGGAATGATTTGGAATGATAATGGAATGATATGGAATGATTTGGAATGATTTGGAATGCTAATGGAATGATAATGGAATGGTATGGAATGATTTGGAATGGTATGGAATGATAATGGAATGATATTGAATGATATTGAATGATATTGAATGATATTGAATGATATTGAATGATAATGGAATGATTTGGAATGATAATGGAATGATATGGAATGATTTGGAATGATTTGGAATGATAATGGAATGATTTGGAATGATAATGGAATGATTTGATGCTTTGGAATGATTTGGAATGCTAATGGAATGCTAATGGAATGCTAATGGAATGCTCATGAAATGGTATGGAATGATTTGGAATGATTTGGAATGATAATGGAATGATATGGAATGATATTGAATGATATTGAATGATAATTGAATGATTTGGAATGATTTGGAATGATAATGGAATGATATGGAATGATATTGAATGATATTGAATGATATTGAATGATATTGAATGATAATGGAATGATTTGGAATGATTTGGAATGCTGACTGAACCTCAGACCTCTTCACCTCATCTGACATGAGCACAAATCTCCACAACATGTAGTGGAACATCATTACACTACAGTGGTGAATGTTATAAAAAGAACCTGGACTACATGTGGAATGAGCAGCATATTTATATTAGATGTTCATATCCTGTTTATCTGATACTCTGCATTATAGATATGAATAAGTGAATGTATTGTAATACTTGCCAAAATGGACTTTATAATGAAAGATAACAGATAACAGTGTGTGCTTCTTCATCACTTTGAGAAGTGCAGGGCTGGGGGTTTATTTTTGCCACACAGCGCAATAAATATTTTCGGAAGTTCCAAAAAAAGTCCCCCTTGTGCTCGAATCCTCATGACCCATGAAGTACAAACTGTGTTCCTCCACAGCTCATTTGTGTTTAATGACTCTTAAAAAAAAAAAAAAAAAAATGAAAGGTCAGTTGCACAGAAGGTTGTGACACGTAATGACTACTAAATAGTGGAAAGGCAGAAATGGAAATTATTTAGATCAAATATTAAGCAAATACAAATATGTAGCAGTTTAGCAACACTGCTCAGGACAGAGTCCAAAGAAAAATTACAGAAAATATTCATTTAGTGTGAATGGTTTGAGTGAAAAACATTCACGAAAAAGAGTGTTTTGGTTTTCCTGTGATCGTAGTCGTGTCGCATTTATAAATGTCCCAATCGAAATGCTGGATCTGAAATGGGGCCCAGTGTTTTAACAAGATTCCCTGGGAAATAGACGATGCATTTTATCCGCCAAAAAACCCTCCGTTTCCTTAAGGCTCGTGCACTAAAACCACTTGGTTCACAAAATGTAACAGTACTCTGTAGAGAGTCCCTGATCTACTGCACTGTCACGGCGATGTGTTTTTGATCAAGTATGCAGAGCTCTTCTGTAAGTCTCCTTGGATAAGGACGTTCCTTGACGTGTGATAAACACTGACAGTGTGATCAAAAAAAAAGCAATTCAACCTTTCCGCTCTTCTTACTTCTGACCCGTAGAAATGTTATAAACATTCACAGATGACAGTGACGTGCTACATTGTTCATATCACATGTAACATACCGTGATGAACAGATGAATATCAGTAGACTGCAGTATTGAACCTGCCACTACAATGCTTTATTGGTGATCACATGAGCAGGATTGACTTTAGGGCACTTTCATATCTGTTTCATTAAACCTTTAACGCATAAATTATTTATACTCATTATAACATATACATTATTTTCTTTTACTTGATATGGGCAACGCATTTTTATTTTTGTCTCAGAAGCAAATATTTTAAAAAAAATGAAAAATTTAAAAAAAGTTCAACCAAATATATGTAAATGTTAAATGTATATCCACTGAAACAAATAGAAAAACAAACAAATAGAATGAGTTTTATACATTTTAATACATTTTAATACATTTAAGATTTTAGCATCTTTTTTTACTTTAGTTTTAAAGTGAAGAAAGCTATAAAAATGAAAAAATAAAAACACATTTTTTTCTACTTTATTTTAAAATCTTGTTTTTATAATATTTGTTTAATCTATAGTGGTTTTTGAAACACACACACAAATAAAGTCTGTTCTATTGTATTCTCTCTAAATCTTGATGTTTGCACCTAGTTTTGTTGCAAATAAACAAAAGCACTATGTAGCTGTGTCTATAAAAACAATCATTTTTAATGAGAACTTTATTTTTTCTTTATATTCACTGAGACTGAAGCTCACATGCCACATAATATGTTTCTCTTTTTTCTTGGAATAATATTTAAAACACACACACACACACACACACACACACACACACACACACACATTTTAAATGATAGCCACTACGTCATTTTTCTGCAATTGGAGCCCGGGGATAATTATCTGCTGCGATGGACCTTCATCAGCTCGGGCGTCGTTCTTAATTACCGTGGTGCCAAAAAAGGAAAACAAATCACACCAAAGTCTGAGAGAAGAGCGGAACGGCTGAAGGGAAAATTGCATATTTAAATGTTTTCCTCTTATTTATCGTCAAATAAAGAACGTGAACAAAAAGGAAAGCTTTGATCATGATAGTGTGTGTGTGTGTGTGTGTGTGTGTGTGTGTGTGTGTGTGTGTGTGTGTGTTAGGGACAGAAAGAGAGAAAAAGATAGACAGGGAGAAAGCTGAATTAAATATTAAATTATTATTATTGTTGTTGTTGTTTACATGTTACTGTGGCATTTCTTTTGTTATAAACTCTTGTTTTTCTTCCCTCTCTCTCCCTCTCTCTCTCTCTCTCTCTCTCTCTCTCTCTCTCTCTCTCTCTCTCTCTCTCTCTGTATGTAGATGTTGATGAGTGTGTGGAAGGTCTCACTCAGTGCCACACACACTCTCTCTGTGCCAATCTGCCCGGATGGTACCACTGTCAGTGTCGGAGCGGTTACCATGACGACGGCTCTCACCTGCCCGACGGCAGCTCCTGTGTGGGTGGGTCACGCTTACATCACCACTTCCTGTCGTTTAATCCCCCATCCCTCTTCCTTTCCTTTTTG
>JACRUU010000005.1:214969-222469 GCA_030449085.1 Kryptopterus vitreolus | reverse complement strand
ACAAAACAACGTTTCCCCAGGACCAAGGTGCAACATCGAACAACATCAATAAACAAGAGACGCACAAATGCACAAAACTCTACACTAAAACCTACCTATAAACTACACTAAAAACTACCTAGAAAAAAAGTGAAGAAAGATAAGACAATGCTGTTCTTGACCATTTTTTATTTGTATAATTCTTATTTATTGTTTTTTTTTTTGCTGTTATTTATTGTATTTTTCTTTTGCGGATTGCCTTGATATAAAGTTAATTGATTGATTGACCTTGATTGATTTGAAAGGCACCTTAAATAAAATGTGTTATTATTATTATTATTATTATTATTATTATTATTAATGTACAATTTACTCTAGCGCCGACCAGTTGTGTAAAAAGTGGATTTGTTCCAAGGCGATAAAAGTAAATGATTTAATATTTTAGTGTAAACAGGTAGAGGTAGAGACTAGTGAGTTTGTGAGCTTATATATGTCTTTGTTTGTTGAGGTTTTTATAGTGTGTGCGTGTGTGTGCGTGTGTGTGTGTGTGTGTGTGTGTGTTGTGTTTGTGTGTGTGTGTAAGTGCAGTTTTGAGGAGACTGATGGCTTTCGGGAAGAAGTTGTTCTACAGTCTGGTTGTGAAGGCCCGAATGTTTCTGTACCTCTTTCTCGAAAGAGGAAAAGTGAAGAGTGTTTGTGAGGGTGTGTGTGTGTGTGTGTGTGTGTGTGTAAGAGAGATCAGCCACAATGATGGTGGCTTTACGGATGCAGCGTGTGGTGTAAATGTCCAGGACAGAGGGAAGAGAGACCCGGTGATGTTCTCAGTCGTCCTCACTATCCACTGTAGGGTCATGTGTTCTGAGACAGTACAGTTCCCAAACCAGGCAGTGATGCAGCTGCTCAGGATGCTCTCGATTGTCCCTCTGTATGAACTTCAAGCATGGTCAAGTCTTAAGGTCAAGTATGAACCTAATGCTGAACTAATTTTGTGCATTTCATCAGTTACTCCTGGCAGCTAATCGTTTTCTTAATGAGTGTGGAAGTTTGTGCTAAAGACTGATTTATTTTGTGGAAATGGATTATGGAATAAATGAGATACATCAGTCCTTCCAGAAGGCATACGTTGGATGCCAGGCAATAATTAATGGTCTCTGCTGACCACTCAGAGCTGCTGATCATGTGTGGTAAAGAAATGTGCGAGGTGATTTCGGAGCTAGTATATCTGACACACGGTGTGTCTGGCAGTGATGAAGGATGATTTCTTTTGCTCCTTTGCCAGACATCGTAGGTCATCTGCTGTTGTGGCAACGTCACTGGATGTGCGAATAAAGTAGTGCTAATCTCACTGCAGATTAGCAGTAATTAATCTCATTTCAAGGCAAAGCTCGCAGCACATAGCAGCACTAATCTGATTAACAAAGGAAAAACCACACTGTTAAAGAGATAATATCCCGTTATGAAAATTCCACACACACACACACACACACACACATACACACACACACACACACATGGTTTATTCCTAGCTAGTTCACTGATTTTTTTTCACTATTTGTTGTAGTTGTTAAATGTCTTGTATCTCTGATGCTTTGAATTTAAATGCAGAATTTCAGTATAGAATTATATTATTATATTATTATTATTATTATTATTATTATTATTATTATTATTATTATTTGCAGTACTTTTCAATTCCCAAACCAGGGAAAAGATTGATGAGAGAATAAAGGGTTAAATGTTTTTAGTGACTGCAGTAATATTGGCAAATATTATTATAAGATTTCATGAATGTTATTGCATTGAATGTTTTTTTTATCATGTTAAAGGAAAACGGAAATTAGTACATTTCTCTCGTTTAAAGCTCACTTCTTATTGTTTACATTAAACAATACAACTTCTAATCAGAGCTTCAAAACTGTTATACTGCAGTTTTTCCAGTTGTCGTTAAATGGCCTTATAACCCCTCTCTGATTGATGATCTACAGCAAACGCTTCTTTTAGGTGATGGCAGGTCCTGACAGTCATTTACTTCTTGGATTGATGCACATAAACACTGTAAAAACATGATATAACAGAATTCTAGGTGGGTTCTAATCTTGATGATGAACTAATCTTTTAAACATTTTAAACATTTCTTTACTCCTGGCAGCTAATCGTTATCCTAATCAGTGTGGAAGTTGTGTTTCCTAGTGTTGTTGTTTTTTTTTTGGGGGGGGGGTGGATTATGGAATATTCATCAGTCCCACCAGTTCAAAAATTGTTATGAAGTAATAGTTCTAATTATATTATATAGTTATATTATATAGTTCTAATGTATTGAATGTATTTAATATTTAATTCCGACTGTATGAAATCAGTAAACTCATTTCAAAGCTCCAGTTTCTCGGGCCTGACCTTGTGAAGGGGTTTCCCAGGAAAGGGAGAGAAGAGAAAGTGGGAGAAGAGCGAGGAAGGAAAAAAGAGAGAAAAAGAAAGAGATGAAGATGGAGAGAATAGAGACTTCCTCTTAGCTGGCCTGTTTCTTCGAGAGCAAGCGGGAGAAAACAGGAAATGATGTGACAGGCTCATTTGCATAAACTAAATTAAACTGCCATCAGAAGAAAAGTCAAACGCTAACATCTCACCTTTGATTAACAAGTGTGGCGATACACCACCAAGCCTACACACACACACACACACACACACACACACACACACACACACACACACACACACACACACACATACTTTATCAAGCTTCTACATGGACTAATGAATTTGTATATACACTCATATACATGCTTACATACCAAACATACAGCAGCTGTTCATATAACAGATGATCAAGTAGTATCTATGTGTGTGTGTGTGTGTGTGTGTGTGTGTGTGTGTGTGTGTGTGTGTGTGTTTTAGCGGTTCATTATTTTTACTGAAGTGGCTCATTTGTAAAGGCCACCTGATGACCTTATTTAAGAAGTAAAGTTTGTTAGAGAAGGATCCAGTGATTCAGGAGTCATCGCTCTATTTTAATGTTTAAAAATGAGTTTAGGAGCGATAAAAGTGTCTAATACTTAAATCCACCTCGTAATCAAGACATACGTTTTATTGTTCATGAGCTAAACACACAAAAAAATACAATGACTTATTGTTTATTTGTTTAATCAAACAAAATGAGGGCCACGATGGTTTAGAGGTTAGCACATTCGCCTCACACCTCCCGGGTTGGGGGTTCGATTCCCGCCTGTGCCGTGTGTGTGTGTGTGTGTGTGTGTGTGTGTGTGTGTGTGTGTGTGTGTGTGTGTGTGGAGTTTGCATGTTCTCCCCATGACAGGGTTTTTTTTTCTCTGGGTTCTCCGGTTTCCCCCTGTCCAGAAATACATACAGTAGGTTGATTGGCACCTTGGAAAATTGTCCCGTGTGTGTTGTCCGTGTGTGTGTGTAGTGTGTGTGTGTGTGTGTGTGTGTGCCTGCATTGGCTTGGCATTCCATACAGGGTGTATCCTGCCAAGATGCCTGAGATAGACACATGCTCTTTATGGTCGTCGTTATAAACTCTTTTTAAAGTTACACTTGGTAAATAATCACTAGAACTATCACAATTCATCACATGTCTTCTGTTTTTTAAACCGCACTTTGAATGAAATGAAATCCTGCTTTAGAATGCATTACATCAACCTGCCTCCTCCTTATTTATCTGACCTACTTTTAACATTATACTCCTATTTAAACGCTTACATCACCGTCATTCTTGTTTAATCTACTTCCTCCTGATATTCACAATATCGTCTCTTTCTCTAGTTTTGAATCTTATCTGATTTCTTTTTAGGAATGCAAGTCACTGATATTATATACATACTTCTCGTGTAGGGTTTTATTATTGTGATTGTTATTTGTTCATAGATTTATGTGTTGTAAACATATGTAAGGTGTCCTTGAGTGTCAGGTGCTTATCAATACAATTACATTAATACAATTATTATTATTATTATTATTATTATTATTATTAATACTCTGTAGCACAAGCGATAAATAATATAATTCCATCTAGAGCAATATATTGAAATATTACAGACAGTGCGCAGCAGGTGAGGCAGAGTCTGTCCTGCGATAGGTTTCTACCGATTTTGTGTGCAGCATAACATTATAAGGAAAAGTATATTTGTGTGACTCCCACACACTTTCAGAGTGAAGCTAGAACGTAGAATGAAGCCGTGGATGGATTCTATGTTGATGTTTGGTGCTTTGTTTATGATTATCACAAACCCTGATAAAAAATAAGATGACAAAAAAATATTAAATGGGGTGTATTTTAAATATGTTGCATTTTTGAGCAAAAAAAAAACAGGTATAATTATTAAACTATTCATTTTTCATTTTCAAAAGCACAAAAATTTATGAATGCAAAAAACACATATATTATACTAGCTATATATATATAGATATATAAAAATATATATATATATATATATATATATATTATATATATATATATATATACTATGATATACTGATATATACCAGCAAACTATTTAAAGTCTTACATCACCATCATTCTTCCTTGAGGTTTGAGTTCTGCTGCTTCTCTACAATATCATGCGGTTCTTTATTTTCAAATCTCATCTGATTTCTTCATAGGATTGCATGTCATTGTTATTATATACATACTTCTTATTGGTTGTGTGGGGTTTTATTATTGTGATTGTTATTTGTTTGTTTTTTTATGTGTTTTAATTATTATTATTAACCAAAATGCTACAGTACCAAATCAATTTGCTAAATGACATAATATCTATGACCTGATAATCCTCACCTGGAAGTAAAAGTGGAAGTAAAAACATATACAGATTAGTAATTTAGTGTAGATCTGTATAGTTAAAATTCAGTGCATTTCAAACCTTCAGTGGTGATCAGCCTGAATCAATCCATCACTTCGTTCCTTTACTATGACACCACGACCATCAATATAACACACAAATGCAGTATAATGTACTGTATACAGTATACTGTTACTAAAGTGATAAACACAATGAGCACAATTTTCCACGTAAGCCACAGCTGCACCATGTATAAACTCAGGCAGTGTGTGTGTCACTACTACAGTTTCTCTGTTCACTGTTACTGCGTTGACGTGCAGTGTGTGTGTGTGTGTGTGTGTGTGTGTGTGTGTGTGTGTGTGTGTGCAGTAAACACAGCAGAGAGCGATGTGCAGATTAAACTTTCACAGTGAGAAATAACAGAATTCTCAAACATAAGGGAACTTGATGCTGAAAAGATAAATGGGTGGAATAATACACGTTTAGTGGGGCACGGTGGTTTAGTGGTCAGCACGTTCGCCTCACACGCCCAGGATCCGGGTTCGATTCCCGTCTCGGTCATGTGTGTGTGGAGTTTGCATGTTCTCCTTGTGCCTCAGGGGGTTTTTCTCCAGGTTCTCCGGTTTCCCCCCCGGTCCAAAAAAAACATGCACGGTAGGTTGATTGGCACCTTGGAAAATTGTCCCTAGTGTATGAATGTGAATGTGTGAATGTGTGTGTGAATGTGTGTGTGAATGTGTGTGTGAGTGTGAGTGTGAGTGTGTGTCCTGCGATGGGTTGGCATTTCCATCCAGGGTGTATCCTGCCTTAATGCCCATAGACGCCTGAGATAGGCACAGACTCCCCGTGACCCGAGAAGATCGGATAAAGTGGTAGAAAATGAATGAATACGCATTTATTCTTCCTGTAGTGAAGCTTGTGTTTATTTGCTCGGAGTGGAAACATTAAACTTTTAAACCATTACGAAACTAAACGGACACTTTGAAGTAATTTATCCTCAGTAGTCCGAAGTAAGGACACAGAGAATAAACGATCTCAAAGCTCAGAACGATCTACACTGAGAATACAGTGGTTTTAGTTATTCAGACTTCACCCTGTATACCATTAACAGGTGATGAATTAAGCGATATTAAAGCCTGTGGCTCGTAGCTTGTGATGTACATCAGATTTTACTATGATTTCATTCTGATCAGAAGAAAGATTTCATTCAGGTCATTTTAGGTGTTACAGGACTTACAACACACACCAGAGCAGACTTGTTCATGAAAGAGTAATACTATAATAAATACTCTTAATTAAATAAAATAATAATTAGTCTGAAACTTGTTGTGTCGTAAAGTACACACACACACACACACACACACACACACACACACACACACACACACACACACATACACACACACAAGTATAAATGGTTTATGCAAATAACGTTTCTACAAGAAGTCGGTCTTGTTAAAGTCCTTGTAAGTTTATCTGTAAGTGTATATATTGATATAAATGCAGTTTACAAGCGGTGATTAGTGCGATCTTTTAGAAAAGAATGTAAAAAATGCAGATGAAATGAAAATTATTGGATGGCCTTCTAGACGGCCCCAATGTGGTCAACTTGAAATGTGATTGCTTAAAGCAACAGCCTTCAAGCAACATGGATCGTGATCTTGAGTGTGTTTGGGAAGGGCTTATGGTAGATATCTTTGACCGCGGCAGCGTGCGATGGGATGTGTATGGAATCTGATTGGATAGAAACACTAACCTAACCTTAAACGTGCTGCTTTTAGAAGCATCTGTGAATAAAACGAAGAGAACAGAATACAGGGACTAATATAAGGCATAGTTCTAGGCAAAAATATCTTAGACTGTAAGAGTTTAGCGATTCTGATATATTTTGCCTTCTTGCCTTTCCACTGATTAAATTCGAAAGTAGAGGTTTTATTGAAAAACCTTTGCAGACGTTATCAGTGTTTGTATGGTACAGGTGATAATGTTTTTCATATTAAATCTGACACCTTTCCTTTATGGGCTTCCCTTTTCTTATCATTCCTAAAAGCCTCCCCCTTTTCTTTCGCTCGGATCTCTATACAGCTTTTAGCAGATGAACTGTCACCTCTGAAATTTTGTATTGCATAAAAAAGAAGTGTTACACACTTTGCTCCTCGTCAAACATGACGTTTTATTTATTTATTACCATTTGGATCGTGCTGGGTGACAGACTTTCTGGCGCAGTGTTTGAAGTGATAAATACTAAGAGTGCACGTGTTTTCTCTTTGAGACTTGATGCGCATTTCAGTACGTGATCAAGGTGCCAAAATATACAAAAATAGAAACATTTATATGGACATTTTTAATCTTTAGGATGTGCAGGCAGGTTTTAACGTGGTCTGTTTTCCACTGCTGTGTTTTAAATGACAAGAACTGAAAATAACACAAATTACGGAATCAAACTGAAAGATAATTAATCCGCGTCGAACTTCCCTGACCTTACTTTCACACATCTGCCACTGAAACTCTACATCAGTAACACCAGTGTTCAGTAAAACGTTCTGCACATTGAGCACTTTACATTAACATTCAGAACACTGATACACATATTATTTTGCAATCATTATTGTAATTACATTATTAAAAGAGAGGAGACTTGCAGATGCCATTAAGTTGTTATAATGTGAGCACTTTAATTACGGGATATAATTATTGACAAATTAAATGAATCGTATTTTATGCCACA
>JACRUU010000005.1:204969-209969 GCA_030449085.1 Kryptopterus vitreolus | reverse complement strand
AAACTGAATTGCCAAGAATGCATTCAGGAACACCAGTTTGTATGTGTTTCAGTGCCCCTGCTGTGCTTTACATGGTTATTTCACTCCGGCCATTTCTCTGCTTAAATGGTGAAGCTACACTTTTTCCTTCCTCAGTCCCGCCATTGCCAAAGAACGCTAATAAAGAGAAAGCAGCATTTTCATAGCCTACCCTTTTTGCATGCCACCAATTTCATTATTCAGTAGTTTGGTTTAGGGCTCCGTAAGTATGTCACAGATGTTCAGGCTCGCAACAGTTAGGTCACATGCATTGTCCAGCATGGCAGAACAAACACTTTTCATCCTGCCCCCGAAATACCTGAAAGGCTTTGTAATCACACAACTTCCACTCATATGCACAAATTCAAATGTCATGAGCTTGTTAGGATTTTATTAAGAGTTACTCTGCATCTCCACCAATCATCTGTCATTCTTCAAAACATAATACTGAAATAAATGCTAAAACCCTACAGGGGGGAAAAGAGTAGTGAGACCTGTTTTCTTATTAATAGCAGTTCAAAAAGTCATCGTTTTCTTGCCTTTTTAACACTCTTATTATTGTTCTTGACTTATCATTACATAATTGCATTTCCAATTATGTAGTAATCTAAATCATTGTCACCTGCCTGCCTCATATAATTCTGCTTTTCCAGTAAATGGCTTTTGAGAGCATCAGTCACTGCACCATGATGCCGTATCAGTAAAAACGCTAATCACTGAATATACTCAATTCTGGGTTTATAAAAACAGGAATTAGAGCATCTTGTGACCCAAATGAACAATAGTTTATTACTACTGTTAAATAAATGCAGGTTTAGTTGTGTATTTAGTGTGTATTTGTAATGCAGTATTTTAATGACGTGTGTGTGAATATATTAGTCTTGAAGGTACGACCTTGAGGTCTGATGTAGGAAGTGCTTTTATTTGGTTTTGTATTTTACTTAGACCCACTCATTTTTATTATTATTATCATCACTATTATCATTAATAATCATTTTTAATGATTGCAGAACGAATGACGCTTTTTAACTACACAGAGCAGTCATGTGATCACCTGAACGTGTTAATCAATCAACAACAGCGGAGGAGCAGAAGAACTTGTCTTGTGCATTATTCATAACTTATATATGAGAGCATTTCCTTACTGTAACTTTTCTTCTTATAAATGGAAAGTAAATTAATGATCTCCTCCCCTCCTTTTTCCTGATCTGAATCCATGGTCAGAGAGCAGGGTCAGCTATAACACAGTGCCCTGTTGAGGGGTAAGGGCCTTACTGAAGGGCCCATTAGTGGCATCTTGGTGATACCTTGACTTGAACCCTGACCTTCTGATCAGTAACCAAGAGCCCTAACCACAGAGCTAGCCCCTATAATTTAATTAAATTTAATTGCACAGGGTACAATAAAATTAAGTTACAGTCCTTAAGGTGCGTAAAAATAAAAATGATAATAAATGTATAAAAATATAGACAATATTGACTTGTTATCGCACATTTAAAGTGTATATACAGATTGTGGTTGGTGAAAAAAAAAACATTTTTTAAATGTAATAATTTTTAACAATTTTCTACGTTTTCCAGGACCATGCCTTTACAGCAGGGGTCACCAACCTTTCTGAACCTGAGAGCTACTTCATGCATACTGAGTCATATAAATGGCTGCCAGTTTGACGCACTCGTCTGAAATAACACATTCGCCTTTAGTTATAGATTATAATTAATGACACTGATGATTTCACACAATAAGTATTGTGAGTTCACAATGAGATAACTAACATTTTAGATGCATCTCACTGATGAGTTTTTAGAACAGGCCTGAGAGCCACTCATGTGGTGCTTGGGGGCGCCGCGGGCACCACGTTGGTGACCCCTGCTTTACAGTATGTGAGCAAAAAAAAACAGTTTGGACAATATGGTGAGAAATATAAATAAGCCAAAATTCAACATCATACGGTTTATTGAACTCATCTCTAGAAACACTGTTAAAAAATCTATGACCGTAAATTCTCCTGCAGTGACACGAGTACCACTGGTAACATTTCGGGTTGGCATTCCATCCAGAGTGTATCCTGCATTAATGCCCATAGACGCCTGAGATAGACACAGACTCCCCGTGACCCGAGGGAAGATCGGATAAAGCGCTAGAAGATGAATGAATGAATAGTCCGAAGTATAAAAGTAAAATCGGTATAAAAAGGGTATATAACATAAGAGTGCTTGGGCCCATAATAATTATAATAAGCTTGTAATGATGTTTTCATTCATTCAGCTGCCACCGCTTTATCTGACTTCTCTCTCGGGTCATGGGGAACGTGTGTCTATCTCTGTCTACACACCCTGTATGCCAACCAATCGCAGGGCGCACACACACACACACACACACACACACACACACAAACACTCACTAGGAACAATTTTCCAAGGTGCCAATAAACCTACCGTGCACGTTTTGGGAAATCGGAGAAAAACCTTCTGAGACAGGGAGAGAACATGCAACACACACATGGCAGCAGCCGGAATCAAACCCCGACCATGGAGGTGTGATACAAAGCCTCCGTGTCCCCATGATGTTGATATTCAGAAAAAAAAAATGAACTGCATTATGAAATGAATTACATACAAAAATACAGAGAGAGGAAAAACATTTCTGTACCTCATCTAATCCTGAAACCTGCCGTCTCTTTTCTGCCACGGCCTTTCAGCCAGAGTTCATTGCGGTTGGCAGGGTTTGGCAGGGCGTCACAGTGGGCTGCCAGATTTAGCAATTAATTCGGTTATACGACTGTTACAATGCACAGCAGGATGAAATAAAACTCCTCTAATTGCTGCTACCTTTGTGTGAGCAGAAGCGCTCAGAGTAAGTAGGTCAACAACTGCAGTGATTTATCGTTTCATCAGGAAGTGTTTCACCACTCTTTGTACAAAAACACAGCTGAAAACCACGCCATCCATTTTCACCAAATCCATCTGTTTCACACTTTCTCCGCTCTCACTCTACACACAGTTGGAGAAAAGAGTTTGCCCAGTTTCCTGACACAAGCACAGTCAAATTAATCTATTCAAATCATTTGCTGACATGCATTCAATATCCAAATACATATCGAATAGAACCTGTTTCACTTTTATTTCATCTGCCTCATGCCGGAAACACTAAAACTCAAACCCTGTCAGCAGACGTGTCCACATTTAGCTCAGTGAAAGGTTCATGAGATGTTTAGATGGCAATCACTATTTCCCTAGGGGAGTAACTAGTTACATGTAACAGCGTTATGTCATTTCAATTACAAAATAAAAGTACCACCCCCCCCCCCACCGCCGCCAGACATTTCACCCGCACAACCCCCTCCCCCTTCAAATATGTAAAACATTTTGACTCAGGATGTTATTTTCATCAAGTGCCACCTAGTGGCCAGAATGAAATTAACTTTTATAAAGTAATTAAAAAGTTACACTACTTATTACATTTTCAATGGGGTCATTTATAATCTGTAATATATTACATTTCTAAAGTAACCTTCCCAACACTGATGGCAATGATGGCAGAAGGTTATTCCTCTATTAATCAAATTGCCAGCATGTTTACTTACACCTGCACACAGCTTGGATTAATAATGATTAGTACTAAATCTAGTATAAAGTTGTATAAATCTAGTATCATCTTGAATAAATAAAGTTGTGTGAGCAGATAACGATGTCACTCAAGCAGCAAACGATGTCACTCAAGCAGCAAACCTCGAAACTTCTAGAAATCTATGCTGGTTGCCAAATGAGGAGAAATCGAACCCTCCGTCACCCAAACAGAGACGTATCGGAGAAACCAACATGTGGCTTAGAGCAGGGTTTATAAATAAGACTTGCCGTTAAAGGTCAGTCGCTAATTTAATCTAGCCTAGATCGTAAAACACCTAGAGACGTGTAATTAAGTCAGCTTTTGGTCAGACAGATGCTCGTGCCAGGATGTGTGTGTGTGTGTGTGTGTGTGTGTGTGTGTGTGTGTGTGTGTGTGTGTGTGTGTGTGTGTGGATGATGCAATTCGTAGTAGCTGTGTCTGAAATTTTTTCTGAACTGAAGCGTCGGTGAGGCTGAATGCCAAATTAGTGCAAGACACTTAATGTAGAAAAACAAGGCAGCAATGCAGCCAGGTGTCAGGGATGAACCTGACAATGCAGAGACGATAAACATGTTTGTGGTATAGAACTTAAACTGTGTAAAAGAAAAGCTTTCCGTGTTTATAATGTATAAATATTTGGTAAAAATCTAATCCGTGTCCAAGAGAACCATGTTGTCTGAGGGCTTTGTCTGGCAGGAAGGGACGCAATCTCTCTCTCTCTCTCTCTCTGCTAACACTCGCCAATTGTGCTGCCATGTGATGCAGCTTACGCTGCAGTTCAAAGAACAGGATTCGTTTCTGGATTCGTGGAATATTCTGTCCAAGAAAATATTCCCAGCTGGAAAGAGAGTTACATGACAAACCAACTGATAAACATGCACTAGTGACATGTACTAGTGCGCTTTTAATAATAGCAGCACCCTTAAAATGCCAGTTGACTAATTAAGCACATGCACACACTGCACTGTGCTGACACTGGTGCACTGTCTACGTATGTGTTAGCACTGTTTATATCAATTATTTTAATAATCAAGTGTTGTAATGATTATTCCAGCGATAATCAATTACAGTATAAGATCGATACTAAATATGAGAGTGAAAATAAAGCAGATCACTTAAAATGAACAAGTCATTTGTTTGTATTTTAAGAAAAATCGGGATTTTATTGCTGAAATTGCATACGAGTATATCGGTAAAAACTAAACTCATTAAGTGCATTTAATGGCCATATTACATCAAAATACAAATACAGTGCGTTCAGAAAGTTCCTCCGCAGTGTCGAGTAAGTGATGGGAAACTTCTTGTTTAATTAAAATCATTATTATTCTCACTTTATTTATTAAATCTTACACAGTATAGTTGATGTGGGATTC
>JACRUU010000005.1:134969-199969 GCA_030449085.1 Kryptopterus vitreolus | reverse complement strand
CTCGCTGCGTTTCTGACCCCTGTGCAGACAACATCATGACCTCTGATCCTAGGCAGACATGCAGTGACCCTGATGACATCACGCGCCTCAGCGGCGACCTTTGGAGTGATCCCAATGCACCATGCACCTCCTGCACATGCAAGGTACACACACACACACACACACACACACACAATCTTCCTGCTATTCTAACAAACTAGACTTGTTTATTTCGTGTCTTTTATGCTGTAAGGATATAATAAATAAAATAGATGACTATAAGTGTAGCTCAGATGCCTCCAGAATGTGCACTTGCAAAAGATAGAACAATAATTAACACCAGAAACATTCAGACACTTTGAGGAATGCTTTGTGTAAATATTTCACATTATATCTCTAATCATTTAAAGTGAAGTATTAATCATATATGTTTTTTATAGTCCATAAATACAAACTACACATTTCCTCTAAAAGGGGACAGATGAGATTGACATTGTTAAACATCATCCACTTACTTGTGGAGTGATGCACTTGCATTTTCTCATAGTCTTTAATCCAGCAGTAAACAAGTAAATAAAGGTGATTAGTGCTGTGAGAGTACAGCTGCAGGCCAGCATTTAAACTTTACAATGCAGCAGAATTGACCCAGAGAGACTGTGTGTTTTACAGCACGCTGTATAAAACTGATGGACGATTAGCATGTTTTATTTTATGTGTAATAAATAACATTAATGCCACACTCTGGTCTCCTGCAGAATGGGAAAATCTGCTGCTCTGTGGATTTGGACTGCATCCAAAATGATTAAACGTATCACCTTATCATTGGCCAAGCTCCGCCCCCCTCCCCCCACCGCCACCCCCCCTTCCTCATGGACCGGACCATAGTTACGGAAGTCTTGCGAGAAATATGTATGAGTCTAAAACAATTCCTTCCTTCTGGATTCCACCTGTGACCCTGGCATTCACATGCCGTACAACGCATTCCGGGTTTTAGCTTCTTCTCAGCAGCATTATATACCATGCAATACTGTACACATTACTGATTTTCCCTTGATGACCTTAAAACATGTAGAATACTTTTTCTCCCTTTACTGTTGCTCTAGTTCCATTGTTTCCTAAGCTTAGATTCATGGATCCATTTGTGTGTGTGTGTGTGTGGGTGTGTGTCTGATTCATTGAATGAAGATGAAGGCAACATTGTGTGGTTTGTATATATATATATATATATATATATATTATATATATATATATATATATATATTATATATATATATGCACTCGCCAGCTTGTAATAAGCCAATTTACAAACATCTTTACAATATTTAACTCATCCAAAACACAATGAAAAGCTTGGAACAATGGATGTCACTTCTGCACCAACATTACCTCCCTGGTGTCGTTAGCAAAGTTATGTCCATGTATGTGTTATTTTCCCTGCTGTTTGGGATTTCTGAAGCACACGAGACTGTTGCTGAATTTTTCAGGACACTCAGTGATTTAAGAGACTTATTAACCCAGGAGAGACACAAAATTTCCCTTAATCTTAATATTTGTGTCTCCATATTTGTGTGTGTGTTTGTGTGTGTGTGTGTGTGTGTGTGTTGTGTGTGTATATATATGAGAGAAAGAGTGAAGAATCAGGACTAAGCCCTCTGGACCTAACCAAACACAGGGCTATGTTAGAGATTTGTAGCTTGTAGATCATCTTGTCTGCAATGTAAAGAAAAAAACCTGAAAGAAAATAATATATATAGAATGAACCAATAAAATACATGTTTGTGATATACTGAATGATTTCTGACAAGTGCTGCACATTTTGGTGTGATTTTTTTTTTTCCCCGCTGAGATAAAAGGAAAATAAGCTGTTGTGGAATAAGGGTTGTATGTGTCATGTGCGTTCATATTTTTTCTCATTGTTTTTCATCCTTGTGTCCTTGTTTGCCCTTTCCGAGAAGTCCAGCTAGTTAGTTCTACAAGAAATGTTTAGCTAGCAATGGAATACACACTCAATGTAACACTGCCTTGTTTAATATATATTTAGCTGTCGTTTTGACAACCCCTTTGTGTAATGCAAGCCCATGAGGCGTGTTTCACAAGTCGCTAACCAGTTTGGCAGAAGTGACTACTATAATCAAACTAAATGATTAGGAATGTGGAATGAAGGTGTTAAAAATGTGTTGTGAAATGTGTGATTAAGCAAGCGAGCTAGCATTGCAACAAGGGGCCATTGTATGAGTAGGCTAGTTTAAAGTATTAGTCTGATTTCTATTTAATGATGACATCAAATAAATAATGATAATGATCTGGTTCTTGTTGCACTGAACTAGCTAAATATTGTTCGCTGGATTAGGTAATATTACTGGATAGTTTCTTAGTCAGTAATTAAGCTGCGTTTTCTCCCACGCTTTTTTCCCTTCGTTGCGAGGTCTAGTGAATAAATAAAACTTAAACTGAAATGTTGCTCATTCGGCCCTTTAATAGACTCCTCGAATGTATATTTGTATCATGTTGATGATGATAATGCCCGTCTCAGTATCATTGTGTTCAGTCCATCAGCAAGTTATATTAAATAAAAGGTCTCATGGAAGAAACCCAATGTCACCCCAACAATGCACATTTCACTTCATGTATTAATAAAAAAAAAAACAACAACAGCAAAACAGCAAGCAAACGTTTTGCAACATTGAAATTAGATCATTTGAAATTCTTCTGCCATTTTATATTTTTTACCTCAAATCTTAACACCATTATAGTTAACTCTATAGCCATTAGTTAGCTAGGCTAGGACATTTTAAATCCATTTTGTTGCAACTCTCCTGAGGAGCAATAATTAAAAATAAAACATGAGTAAAGATGTTTAGCTACACCAGTGTCAGACACATGGTTTTAAACTATCTAGCCCTACATTGTAATGCTAGCTTTCTTATTAAAATCAAGCTAACACAAGCTACTGAGCTTCAATTAACCCAACAAGCAAACAAAACATGATCTTTGTGTGTGTGTGTGTGTGTGTGTGTGTGTGTGTGTGTGTGTGTGTGTGTGTGTGTGTGTGTGTGTGTGTGTGTCCTAAAACGTTCTCTGGATGCTATGTACAGTATCTTTATTTTGAGCTGTCTGTTCTGTATTATATGTCTTGAATGACTTGTATGATTTCACGTAGCAACCTCAGGCTACAGAAAGATACTATATGAAATGAAGTGTATCATTTATGCATTCAGTTTGTTTATACGAGTGTCCACTTTTGTAAATACAGCATAAAGCTTCAGAGTCTGTAAAGAAATTAAATACTGCGGTGATGTGTTCCATCATTATATGTTGTTTTTCCACTGAGGACACCAATTTGTTTCATTTTACTGCCTTAAGAAACAGATCAGAGACAGCAGATTACTGCTAACAGGAACTGGCTACCAATTAGCATTATGCATGTTAAATTATGCTAATTTGTAGCCAAAAGTATACAAATATTTGCAAGACTGGAAGTGAATTTTAATTTATTTTTTGTCTGTAATGATACAAGGCCAGTATGTGATCTAAAAATCATTGTTATTGTTTAATCCTATCACTGCACATTATCTTATCATTGTGTACATTTTTTATTACTTCAAGTGGCTGCTCTCTGCACAAATTGTGAGTTTGAATAAAACACAAGAGATGATGAAATACAGTGTTGATGGATGCTCATCTTTATCTTTGTGATTTATATACAACATTTAAATTGCAATTAAGCACAATAAATCAGGACATTTCCCCCAATTTACTTCTACTAGTTAGCTAGATGCAATCATCTGCCTTCTAGTGTGAGGTAGTAATCTACTTCTACCTATATATATTATATATCTATATATATATATATATATATATATATATAGATCTATATAGATATATATATCATATATATATATATTCATTCATTCATCATCTTCTACCGCTATATCCGATCTTCCCTAGGGTCACGGGGAGTCTGTGTCTATCTCAGGCGTCTATGGGCATTAAGGCAGGATACACCCTGGATGGAATGCCAACCCATCACAGAACACACACACACACACACACACACACACACACACATTCATACACTATGGACAATTTTCCAAGGCGGCCAATCAACCTACCGTGCATGTTTATGGACCGGGGAGGAGGAAACCGGAGAACCCAGAGAAAAAACCCCTGAGGCATGGGGAGAACATGCACAAACTCCACACACACATGGCCGAGACGGGAATCGAAACCCGCAACCCTGGAGGTGTGAGGCGAACGTGTTAACCACTAAACCACAGTGACCCTATCTATCTATCATCTATCTAGATATATATCTAGTATAATATATATATATATATATATATATATATATATATATATATATATATTATATATATATATAGACCTATATTTTCTGATCATTCAATTTCTGATCACAATATAGAACAGAAATGAAATGCACATTTCATGCACAGCTATGCTCACATAACAGATACATTCACTTTCTAAATGATAAAGGGAACTATGTAAAAATAGTAATAATATTTATAACATATTTTCACTTGGAAAAATGGAGTGCCGAGTTTGCAAACAGCTGAACTATCTAATCCACCTTACAGACAACCGAATGTCAGCCTTCCCGTTGTGACTCAGCGGTTTAATCCAGAATTCATGAGTAAGACAGCAGTTCAGTACTCAAGCCATCTGAGAGCAGCGAATATCTAGATACTGCTTCAACCAACTTTTTAAAAAATGTTTCTGTTGCACTAATAAGTGGCTGCACAGTGCAGTCAGGCAGCAGGATAAGCGTCAGCAAAAAGAAGGATTACTAAGGATTAGTAGCAGAAGTCTTATCGTATTGTGCATAAGGAAATATGACAGTTTGACTGATTGTGTGTGTGCATGTCTTGATCAAATGCACTCTGATGTCAATCAAATCATTCAAAAGTTTTTACACTACACTCAAACTTTTTACTTGAACAAAAGCTGATCATGCGATGTTAGCGCGTCCTGAGCAGGTATTAATAGGAGAATAAGCGGTAAAGGATCTTCAATGGAATCTTCCTGAAAAACGGGTGGATTTTAGTAAACACATTGCTGAAGGTCAGTGGAACATTAAAATGAGGCAAAACACAATCTAATTTGTAAGTACGTTTTTGTCTATAACCTTTGAAACGTGTGTCCAAAATCAGGTGTTGTTGGATTCCCAGGGTCATGACCTTATGATATCAATTTCAAAACATTTTTACCATTCCTGACTTTTTCTACTCCTACAAATTATGTCTGATCATCTTTACCACATCATTGTCCACCATTATCCACGCACTCCACCCTGCCTGCACTCTTTTCTTCATGTCTACAACACACTATTCATTACTCCCTGTAATCGCACCACTCACCTGCCTTCTCTCTCTTTCTCTCACACACATATACTCTGTCTTACTCCTACAAGGTGGATCTCCATACCTCCACCTCTCCAAACGCTTCTCAACCTGCTCTCTACTCTCAAAATAAATCATAATATCATCCATCATAGTCCATGGAGACTCCTGTCTGAACCCTCGTCCGTCAACCCGTCCATCACCACATCAAACAGGACAGGGCTCAGAGTCTATCCTTGATGCAATCCCACCTCGAACCAGTCACACTGCTGTCACACCGTCCTCATACATGTCCTGCACCACCCTCACTTACTTCTCTGCTCCACCCGACTTCATCATACAATACCACAACACCTCTCTTATAACCCTGTCATACACTAAACACCACACACACACACACACACACACACACACACACACACACAATGTAACTCCTTCTGACCTTCTCAGTAAGTAAGTATTGCTTCATTGGTGCTCTTCCTCTGAATAAAACCATCCAAAGCTCCGACCTTACGATCAGTAAACCAGCACCTTAACCACTGAGGTGTCTACACCCCTCTCCCTTAATTATAAATATTCAATTATTCAGTCAAGGGGGCACAGCGGCTTAGCGGTTAGCACGTTCTCCTCACACTTCCACACCTCCGCCATGTGTGTGTGGAGTTTGTGCATGTTTTTCTCCGGGTTCTCGGGTTTCCTCCCGGTCCAAAAAATATGCACGGTAGGTTATTGGCACCTTGGAAAAGTGTGTGTGCCTGTGTGTGTGTGTGTGTGTGCCCTGCGATGGGTTGACATTCCATACAGTGTGTGTCCTGCCTTGATGCCCGTAGACACCTGAGATAGGCACAGACTCCCCGTGACCCGAGTGAGAAGATCGGATAAAGCGCTAGAAGATGAATAAATGATGAATGGTTTATTAATATAGCGCTTGTAACAATTGCATTGTCGCATTGCAGTTTACTGTTTAGAAGTTTTGAGAGGAGTTTTGAAAGAGGAACAAGATTGAAAAGTGAACTCTCATCGTGGTGGCAGTTCTTGTCCATTCATTATAGTTGCATTATGGTTAAGGTGTCCAGTATTATATAGACAAGTAGATTAGAGCTGGCAAAGTTAACACATTATTAAGATGTTAACTCAAATTGACATTAAAGGCACTAATGTCATTAACGCAGTGTGCATTACTATGTGAGTGATCTGCTCCTTCACTCTGCGTTGTGTTGGCATGACCTGAACAACAAAAACACTCAAGAAGAAACTTCAGTCCATGCTATTCTCAGATCATTTCAGAGTTGATCTTTCCTCAGCAGCGTTTACCACTTGTAATGTTTGAATGGAATATTAACGAGGCAATAAACATGTTCTCGGGGCCTCAACCTTTTATTATCCAAAAACAGTCAGCAGCGTGCATCCACTCACCCTTCCTAAATCTCCCCCAATTACACCTATTACACCCAATTCCACCTGCATATTACCAACATTACCATACCATATTAAAACAATTAAAAAATTAACACTAAAATTAACAAGAATAAACATTAAATAATTAGAAATTTTATTAAAGGGATATATTTCAGATGAAATATATACATTTATACATTTGCTACAAACACACACATGGTACATGTGCAAAATGTGCAATAAAAATGCGATTAATCATGAGTTAACTCGATGTGATTAGTGATTAAATATTTAAATCAATCGACAGCCCTAAAATAATCTGCTTGTGCGTCACTGTCGAGACTGTTGATATTAATTACATCCATCTACCAGGATTTGGAATTATTGCTGTTCCATCCTCCTCTGGATTTTGGGAAATCTTCACCATATATGGTTCACATCAACGTCACACCCTGCTGCCCACATGGCCATCCAGATCTGTGTTCCTACAGGAGATTATCACCATCATCTCCTATCATTGATTTTAATCAATAGCTGTAGCACATCTGCAAAAGCGTGGCTCACTGATGTATGCACTCTCCTCCCCCACAATCTAAAATCTTTTATTATAATAAAAATTATTATTATTATTGTTGTTGTTGTTGTTTGTTATCATTGCCCATGAAAATTAGAATTATTACATTGCTATCAATTGTTTGCTATCACAAAATACATTTTTGATCTAATTTCGACTCAAAGATGAGCTAAAAATAGAAACGCAACACATTAATAATAACAACATCCATCAACACTGCGTTCCAAACCACTGCAAGCGTTCACACACCCACACACACACACACATACACACACACACACAAGTGCTCCCTGTAAGCATGCAAACATTTCTTCGCAGTGCTCGCAAACACACACACACAAATACCGCTGTGATGTGGCCATGTGTCCTGGACCGTAAATATGGCTTGGTCTGATAAGATAAAGCTTAAAGAGACAGTAATAAAACTCCAGCTGAGGACGAGCTGAGTAAAGAGTAATGAAGCATTATGTGCAGAAAGAGAAAGCGGCGGAGAGACAGACAGTGGGGACGCGGGCGGAACGTGTCTGTCTCCTGCTGATAACATCCCTTTTTTCTTTTGATGAGGACAATGAGGCTATAAAATGAATCTCACCTTCAGGTGCCAAATGGACAAAATACACAACCCCACAAACACACACACAGAAACACATTCACATTTCACCTGCAAATAAGACAATGGTCAAAAAAATTGAGTGGTACTTTTGTGGAAAAACTGAACAAATGACTGAACACATTACTGCACTGTACAACAAAGGCTTGTGATGCTAAACAGCTATTTACACTCTGACTGAACCGTCGTACAAAGATTCCCTTTATAGAAGGTCCCCCGGAGATGTAGATATTACATAGAGGTCACTGACTATAAGATCCACCACCCAGTAGCCCAACGACGGAATCCACTGGTGTGGGCGAATGTGTGCTGTCTTTAAGTATGTCTTTTCTGCTATGTTGTCAAAAATTACTACAATGGATTATCATTCATTCATTTATCTTCTACCGCTTTATCCGATCTTCCTCGTGTCACGGGGAGCCTGTGCCTATCTCAGGCGTCTATGGGCATTAAGGCAGGATACACCCTGGATGGAATGCCAACCCATCGCAGGGCACACACACACACACATTCACGCACACATTCATACACTAGGGACAATTTTCCAAGGTGCCAATCAACCTACCGTGCATGTTTTTGAACCGGGGGAAACCGGAGAACCCAGAGAAAAAACCCCTGAGGCACGGGGAGAACATGCAAACTCCACACACACATGGCCGAGACGGGATTCGAACCCGGATCCTGGCGGTGTGAGGCGAACGTGCTAACCACTAAACCACCTGTGCCCCTTACAATGGATTATAGTTTGTTATATTAATTACATTTTAAACTCATATACAATTTATAATAATGTGTAATCTTGAATATTGCTTAATTAAAACTGATCACCCTTTTAGCTGTATTTATCTTTAATTTTAATAGATTACTCTGAGTCTTCCTTCTCTTCATGTATTCATTTCATTGATTCGGTTAATTATGGGCCTGGAGTCGTTCAGAGACTTCTGCTTGTCAACGTCTCAGTCTGAATCTTAGTCAGAGGATATAACGCTAAACTAATATTCTTTAGGTAGGCCGCCCAATGCTTGTTCATACATAAAGAATAGTTTATTTTCATCACTTAGTTATAACTTGCTAAGTCAGTGATAGACAGGAATCAGCAGGTCTCAGGCGCTGTGCTCTATGCTCCATCCGCCCATGAGCCTCCTGTTTGTACTATCCTGCTCAATGATTTCAGGAAATTATCAAGTAATCAATAATCTTACATTTATTTTCCAGGCTATAATCACTTAATACAAATTACCACATTAAATAAATAACAAAAGAAAAGGGTTAAATAAACGATCAACCTGAAAACAATCTCTTATAAATGTAGTTAACAAAGAACTGTTACAGAGTTGTTACTGAGTGTTACAAATGTTATAAAATCGTTACAGAATTGTTACTTTGTAACCTAAACGATAAAGTTAAAATAAGTTTTATCCAGTAGAAGATACACACAGGAACCGTGTGGGAATTTGTGGGTACAGACTGCTTCCCTGAGTGTGAAATACCTGAACCACCATCGTAAACCCCAAGTCATAAAACTTAACCTTACGTCCAGGAAAGGAGTCAGTCTACTTCCACTTTCCCATCGCCAGGGGGAATTGGTCAAATTCTCACAACAGCAGGACAGAATAAATACACATTATAATACACATACAAATTATAATACGCATGTAATATTAAAATGAATAGCTTTCAAACACATTATGCAAGTATTATAATGCAAATTTCAGCAGTATCTAAGTCCAAGAGTCGGGCTCAAGGAGGGGTGACGAGGTTCTTTGCAGATGGTTTTCTCGAAGAGATCCTCTCGCCAGATTAGAAGTGTTATTGTTTTATTGCATGGACGTTCTCAGAGTCTGGCCTCTTGAAAGATAGCTGACCAGCCGTACAATGACAGGTTTCTACCAGTGATATTCTATTTTGAACATTTCATGTTCCTTGATCGGGGGTGCGGTGGTTTAGCGGTTAGCACGTTCGCCTCACACATCCAGGGTCGGGGTTCGATTCCCACCTCTGCCATGTGTGTGTGGAGTTTTCATGTTCTTCCCGTGCCTCAGGAGTTTATCTTTGGATTCTACGGTTTTGTCCTTGAAAAATTGTCCTGTGTATGTGAATGTGTGTGTGTGTGTGTGTGTGTGTGTGTGTGTGTGTGTGTGTGTGTGTGTGTGCAATGTGAAGGGTTTGGCATTCCATCCAGGGTGTATCCTGCCTTAATGCCCATAGACACCTGAGATAGACACAGACTCCCCGTGACCCGAGGGAAGATCGGATAAAGCGGTAGAAGATGAATGAATGAATGAATGAATGAATGAATGAATGTTCCTTGATCTAAAATACAGGTTTTTTTTGCACAGTGTAGATAAAGCACTGACACTGTCAGATGTTAGATAATAATAGTTATTATATGGCTAATGAGTTTAGTGACTGAGCTAACCCCAGAATTGTGAGGTTCAAATACAAGTTCTGGATTAGAGAATAAACGCTTCAGGTACTTTTCATTGAAATTACAGCTATTTTTTGTATTCTCAATTTTTGCCCTGCAGATTCAATTCAATTCAGGTTTATTGTTACTGACATTGTTTCAAAGCTGCTTTACACAATGTAAACAATTATACAATAATAAATGTAGATGATTTATGTGTGTTTGTCCCTGACGATCGAGTCTCACTGTGATGAAGGAAAAACTCCCTTAGAAGGAAGAAACGTTGATCTGACTCAAAAGGGAAACCTTATCTTCATCTGGGTGATAAAGAGTGTGAATAATACAATATACCATATAATAATATAATAATACCAGAGTGTGTGGAAATAACATGAATACTAGAGTGTGTGATTGTGAGTCCTTACTGCACTTCTATACAGACAGATGATGATGATGTGGAATCTACAGCACAGCTGGATCTGGCGGACCCTCAGGATGCCTCGGGATGAGAGAGATACGCAGTGGAGAGCAATTAGCAGAGCTGCTGTTTATGATGTGAACACTATCACATGTTCTGTAGCACTAGGATATGATGTGTGTTATGATGTGTGTTATGTGTAGACCTTGTTAAAAAGATAAGTCTTTAATCGACACTTCCACTGAGAGAGTGTGTCTGAGCCCCGAATACTGTCAGGAAGGATCTTCCACAGGTTCAGGGCTAAATGTAAGAATTCCCTACAGCCTTTAGTGGACTTTAATTAAATTAATGGAAAGTACTTTCATTTGTGTGTGTGTGTGTGTGTGTGTGTGTGTGTGTGTGTGTGTGTAAGAAAAGCTTATAAGCAAAGCAATCCATAGACAAATACCTTTTCTTGTCCAATACTTAGCCTTGCTCTACTTCCCCAACAATAAAGCTGTTTAATCTGTCTTTTGAGAATTCAGAAATTAAATAACTTACAATATCATCCTGCACTTTAATACTGCTGCTTGCTTTGGCATGAATTCAAGCAAACAAATCATATTTGAACTGTTCATGTTTTAGCTAATGACTGAATGAATGGCTAATGACTGTAAAGTATAAATCCCATGACTTAGGATCCTTAACCCTTTACTGCATGATATTAATTATAAAATAAGACAAAATACCGTAAATTCTGGACTATAAGCCACTACTTTTTTCCTAGGTTTTGAACCATGCGGCTAATAATAAGGTGCGGCTATTCTGCAGATTTTTTCCCGACCGCTCCGGCTCTAACCAGAATTAGAATCAAAACTAACACAAAATAAATGCAAAGAAGAAGAATGCGCTAGTTCCTCTTTAGCAGATATAAGTCGGTAGAAGCGGATAGAAGGAGGACAAACTCTATCTTTACAAGGTTAAGGTGACGTGATTTCACACACAGGAGAAATGAAGATAAATACTGTAAATAGCGCTTATTTTCTCTTGGTTCTGTCCCGTTTTAATCAGCAAAGTTGCTGCTCGGTGCTCTCTCTCTCTCTCTCCTCCCCTGCTCTTTTCCCCACCACACACACACACGCTCCCCCCCCCCCGCCCCCAAACCCACACACACCACACACGCACACACACACAAATCCCGATATAAGACCGGTTCACCCTACAATCCCCGTCCAGGCTCGTAGCACATACCTAGTGTCATGGACACGGACGCTCGATATATGTTTATGCCTAACCTTTGTCTGTTCCCGATTCCCGGACTCCTGCTCTCCGGTACTCCCGGTACCACGGCGCGCAGAGCGCAAGGCTCCCTAGCCTGTCTGGCCGCTCCGTATGAGCGGCGTCTCCTGAGTTCTTTATTCTAATAAATCCTGTTTTGTATGAATTCCGGATCTCCGCGTCTCTGTGCAGCGTCCACCGTTACACCGTGTTAAAATACAGGTTAGGAAAGGATCTATTTAGGTACATACATGTACATTTACAATTCAAAAGCGGATGCGGCTTGTATGCAGGTGCGGCTTATTTATTATTTTTTTGGGGTTTTTTTTTAAATAGAGCGGATGCGGCTTATATCCAGGTGCGCTTTATAGTCCAGAATTTACGGTAATTGTATGAAAACAACTAAATAACTGGATAATATTCAGTAACATTTTTCTTTTCAATAATTAGCTAAGAATGTGCTGTATATAATCCAATGGTGTGTGTGCTTTATGGAGTGGCAGTGAAATGCTCTGCTGTCCTAAGGCTCAAATTCACATTTTATTAGTCACATACACATACACAGAGCCTACGATATGCAGTTATGAACAATAAAAATAATATGTGAAATAAAAAAGAATAAATAAATAATAAAATAATTTTTGAAAGGTGATTTAGCGGTTAGCAGGTTCTCCGCACACCACCAGGGTCGGGGTTCGATTCTCGCCTCCGCCGTGTGTGTGTGGAGTTTGTGCATGTTCTCAGGAGGAGTTTTTCTCCAGGTTCTCTGGTTTCCCATGCACGGTAGGTTGATTGGCAAATTGGAAAATTGTACCTAGTGTGTGAATGTGTGAGTGGGTGTGTGAATGTGAGACGCTGTGTGTGTGTGTGTGTGTGTGTGTGTGTGTGTGTGTGTGTGTGTCCTGCGATAGGTTGGCATTCCGTACACTGTGTGTCCTGATTTAATGCCCAAAGATGCCTGAGATAGGCACAGACTCCCCACGCCCCGAGAGACGATCGTATAAAGCAGTAGAAGATCAATGAATGAATGAATGAATGAATTTACAAAATGAAAATAAAGTTTAAAAATTGTGGTAAATTGTGTTAAAGTTGACAGTTGTGAAAGAGAGAAATCCCTGTATTAGATGCTGAGTGTTTCCTGGTTGTGAGTCTGAATGGCCGGTCTTCTCCTCCTCAAGATTTCTGTGTTTATCTTTAAGGAGTGGAATCGCTTCCCTGAACACAGCAGAGAAAAGAGTCCATTGTTGGGATGGCTGAGGTTTTTCACAATCTTCTTGGTCCAGCAACGCTTGCTGTAGATGTCCTGCAACATCCTCTGGAGGTCTCTCCTGTCCCTCATGGTTCCCAAATCAGGAAGTGATGTTACCCATCAGGACGCTCTCAATCGTGCAGGTGTAAAACGTCTTCAGTGCCTGAGACAGAAGTTTAAAGTCCCTGAAGCGTGTCAAGCGTGATACCCGGCCGTCTTCACCAGGGCGTTGGTGTGTCAGGACTGAATCTCAATATAAAGTCCAAAGTGATTCCATTGTGAGATAAAATAAGTCATTAGGCTGAAAAGATAAAAAACAAACACAGACAGTGTAAATCCCTGGTGAAGAAAAGTCAGACAGGTAGATCAACAACAGCCTCCAGGTCAACGTCAACAATCAGGAGAAGTCTACACTGATGGGTTTATATGTTTATAAGACCAGAATATTTTTTTTACTTTATAGACAAACATAAACATCAACTGCACCATTCATTCATTCATTCATTCATCTTCTACCTCTTTATCCGATCTTCCCTCGGGTCACGGGGAGCCTGTGCCTTATCTCAGGAGTCTATGGGCATTAAGGCAGGAAACACCCTGGATGGAATGCAAACCCATCACAGGACACACACACACACACACACACATTCATACACTAGGGACAATTTTCCAAGGTGCCAATCAACCTACCGTGCATGTTTGTGGACCGGGGGAGGAAACCGGAGAACCCGGAGAAAACCCCCTGAGGCACGGGGAGAACATGCACAAACTCCACACACACATGACCGAGACGGGAATCGAACCCGGATCCTGGCGGTGTGAGGCGAACGTGCTAACCACTACGCCACCGTGTAAATAGAGTAAATAGAGAAGGTAATGATCTGCTCATGAGCGGAAGAACACCAATTAAATGAATGTTTCATGTTAATGAAACATTAATGTCCTCCATTAAAGCAGAAAGTCCGCAGTTTACACTACAGTTTAATGTTAGTAAGAAAATAAGGAACTTTGGATTGTAGGCTAATTTCCTCAGCTCTGGATGTCTCTCATCTGTGGCCATAAAACACGGGATCTTCGAGGACGGATTTTGGACTGTATTTAATGTCAAGAGTCTACTATAATGACCCTGGACCAGTGTATTTGATCACTGCACACCTCAACACCATTTAGCTGTACTAAATGCACATTCACTGTACACGCAGTTTAGTGTACAAAGTTTGTTTCTGATGCTGTCTCAGCGAATGACCTTCACTCTGACCTTCCAATCAGTAGCACTGAGCTGACACCTCTCTTGATGATGTGATAAATTGTGATGCGATGAGATCAATAGCTGTACTCAGATCCATCCTGCTTTTACCTGATTTAAATGCAAATGGGCTCAAATTAAAGCTGAAAGTCTGCAGTTTAATCTCCTATTCAACTGATGGAAAGGGAGAAAAAAGGCATTTTAGCACTGACCCACTTCTCAGGAGGAATTTTAAAGTAGGTCATTTCAAGCCGAACAAAACCGAACCGTTAAGTGGCTTTTGGAGAATATTGAGTCTAGAAATTGGTGGAAAGCAGCAGCATCAACATGCAGTTTGACATTTTATGACCTTTAGCTGCATTATCAGTGACACACACACACACACACACACACACACACACACACACACAAATGGCCTGTAATAGAACACATCCTACAAGCTGCCTTCTAATAATAACGTGAATGAATGAGGTTTTAAGGAAATTGTAAGAATCTTTCATAAATTCTTTTTCCATGTTAATAATTGCTACACATTAGTGAGTGTCTCAGCGGGACTCTCTGCTGGTGTGCAATAAAATGTGTCAGGTGCCGCAATGGCTTATATTTTCTATTTCTTAGTGTTAATGGATGACACCAAACGAGAGAGCTGAGCTTTAAAACCAGCTTTGATCTAGATCGAAATAAAACGTATGATTTGTGGTAAAGAAAGACATTATTATCAAATAGATATGACATGATATCAATTTATTTTACAATTATCCTGGAATATCAAATTTTTCAAATAAATGTAGGTAATTGCTGCAATGCTGGCTCACGAATGAACAGGCAATCCGTTCCCTTTGTACATTTATAACAAATGTGAGCTGAGAAAAAGAGCCACACGCACCAATAACAGTTCATTAAGTTCCTTTAACATCACTCGCGCTATAATTCTGTCGTCCGCTATAATGTATTTTATTGTAAATAACTGTGATTTGCTTAATGTTTGTAATTAGGTAGATAGCACATTATACAGCTACAGAAGTATTGACAATTGTAAACAATTTAGGTCAAGGTTTTATGACACTGTTTTGTTCTTCTGGTCAGGAAAAGTAACAGCTTGTGAAACACTGATTCTCTGATTCAGTCAGGCGTAACTAAGACTGAAACACACAAATTGCTGCTCACCAGGGCAGAACCTTAACCCCACGAGCTTCAACTGGCCCAGGATCATAAATGCATATAATGAGAAAATGTAAATTATTCTACTTCACAGGTGGTGTACCAAAGAACAGCTGCTTCATTAAAAAACATACACTAATTAAAACAATGCTTTCTCTTAGCAATGGCAAATAAACAATGCATCTATTCTACAGCAAAATGAAGAACGTGCGACAGCAACAAAAAGAAATGTTTTTTCAGAATATTAGCAGTGCATCTGAAAAGAAAGAAACGTTCCAGTTCAATTCAACCAGCCAAGACTGGAATAAAGAGACAGGAAATTATGACCTGCTCTACTTCACCCACATTGACAGCCCCATTCAGACATGCTCACTGGGAGCAATCAATGTCTGTTTGTACTACATACTCAACAAACATTCTAAACACAAATATATAAAACATCACGCCCTACTGGGTTAAGTGGCCTGCCCTGTCTGCTAAATGGTCATTATTTATTATTGTTGTCCTGTGTTAAATAAAAACAAAAATAAAATAATAAGAATTATTAGTAGTATGTATATTATATATATATAATGATCTGAATTAATAAATCTCTCTCTCTCTCTCTCTCTCTCTCTCTCTCTCTCTCTCTCTATATAGATATATCTATATATATATATATATATATATATATATATATATATATATATATAATATATATATATATATATATATATATATATATATATACTATATATATATGTCACGGTCTCGCCTCCCCCCAGCTCTGAGCTTCCACGCTCGCAGTCACCCAGCTACTGATGAGCTTCAGCTGCTTATAAAGCTGCTTATTAATTCAGGCTGCTGATGACTCCAACAGCTAGTTGGAGTCATCAGCAGCCTGGCTTTATAAGCCTGTCCTTCCACTCTGCCTTTATACGGCTGAGACACGGACAGTCAATGATTCTGGCGATAAAACTGACCTTATATCTCTTTCTGATCCCAATCAGGTTCCATCCCATATCTCCAGAGGTTCCCGGACTTCCAGGCCCGGCGAACGCAACTAACTTGGTTCCTCTCCGATCCTCCAGAGCATCCCGGACTTCCACGCCCGGGACTTCCTGGTCACTGTGAGCTGCCGCCCAGCCGTTCAGGGCCGTACCCCCGCTCAGGCTGCTCACGTAGAGCAGCGTCTCTATAAGTTCTCCTTTTTCCCAAAATAAATCCGTTAAGTTCATTCCGGTGTTTGTGTCTGCTTGGTTACAGAAGCCCGGACCAAAACAGCAACCGGGAAGGATGGAGAACGCACCGGGGGGGGGCGACCCAGCCGCCGGCTGTACCACCAGACGCTGCCACTCCGCCCAGCGTCCCAACAGCCCCCAGCGTCTCGCCATCGCCCAGCGCCATTCCTCCGCTCCGATCGCTCCCGATGGTCTCGAGTCCGATAAACACGCCCCCGACCTTCGCCGGCGATCCGGAGGAGTGCAATGGGTTCCTGCTTCAGTGTTCCCTGACGTTCGAGATGCAACCTAACCTGTTCCCCTCGGAAAGGTCAAAGGTAGCTTATGTCATCTCGCTACTATCGGGGCCAGCCCTACGCTGGGCAGAGACACTGTGGACGCACGGAAGCCCCGCCTTCGCGACCTGCCAGGCTTTCTACGGGCATTTCCGGGAGGTTTTTGGCCGAATCGAGGCGGGTGTTTCGGCTGGCGAGCGGCTGTACCGGCTTACACAAGGTACCAGGTCTATCCAGGATTATACGCTCTTGTTCCGCACCTATGCCGCCGCTAGCGGATGGAATGAGCGTTTCCTGCTCACCACCTACCGCATGGGCTTGGAGCCGACTCTGCGCCGTCAGCTGGCGGCGGTGGATGATTCTGAGGGACTAGAGCGGTTCATCCAACGAGCGATCCGGTGCTCCGCCCGGCTCCGATCCTGCGCTCCGCCGGACCGGAACTCCACTTCCGCATTCCAGCTGGATGAAATACCTCCTCCCGATGCACCGGATCATGAGCCGATGCAGCTGGATGGCGGACGACTGTCGGCGGCCGAGCGGCGCAGAAGAATTACCGGTGGTCTCTGTCTCTACTGCGGTCGTGCCGGACACCATATCCACGAGTGTTCTCGTCGCTTCCAGCGCGCCGCGGTGAGTGCCATTTTACCTCCACCACAGAATATGAAGCCGCTCACTACCACTGTTTGTATTTCCACCTCCACATGTTCCGTGACGGTCTCCGCGCTGTTGGATTCGGGCTCCGCGGGGAATTTTATCGCTGGGGACCTCAGCCGCCGACTGGGGCTGCGACCCCACCGTACCCAGATCTCTTACCAGGTCCGTTCGGTTACAGGGGGGCCCCTGACCCGTAAGTGTGTCCGCTTTATGATAGGGCCAGTGGCTGTTCAGGTCGGCCAATTACACACCGAACAGCTCCACCTGCTGGTGTTGGAGGGTTCTACCGCCGACGTGATCTTGGGACGTCCCTGGTTGGTACAACATAACCCAGTGGTTTCATGGAAAACAGGGGAAATCCTGAAATGGGGGGACCAATGTTTTCACCGCTGTTTCCCAAATCTACCACTCATCCTCAGAGTACCAGTTGCTACCGCCGCCGTCGGGGACCCAGTGTTTCCAGAACCCCAGGACATCCCCGACGCCTACGCAGGGTATTCCGATGTCTTCAGTCCCCGCGGAGCCGCCCGTTTGCCGCCGCATAGGCCCTGGGACTGCGCAATAGACCTGGTACCAGGTGAGAACCTACCGCGTGGTAGAATTTATCCCCTTTCCCGACCGGAACTGAAGGCTATGGAGGAATATGTCAATGAGGCCCTTGAGCAAGGCTTCATTCGTCCGTCCACCTCACCAGCAGCCTCCAGCTTTTTCTTTGTGGGTAAGAAGGATGGCGGCCTTCGTCCCTGCATTGATTACCGTGCCCTGAACCGCATCACGGTAAAGTTCCGGTACCCTCTGCCTCTCGTCCCTGCCGCTCTGGAACAGCTGCGGGGAGCATCCATCTTCACCAAGTTGGATCTACGCAGTGCCTATAACCTGGTTCGGATTCGGAGGGGCGATGAGTGGAAGACGGCGTTCGTTACTCCAACAGGCCACTATGAATATCTCGTGATGCCGTTCGGACTAGCTAACGCGCCCTCAGTCTTCCAAGACTTTATGCACGCCATCTTCAGAGACATGCTGGGAAAATTTCTATTGATTTACATTGACGATTTGTTGATTTATTCCAGGAACCCGGTCAAGCACCGCCAGCACGTCACCCAGGTTCTCCAGCGACTCCAAGAAGCTCGACTATATCTGAAGGCAGAGAAGTGTGTCTTTCACCAAACCACACTATCTTTCCTAGGGTACATCATCTCTGCCCAGGGGGTGCAGATGGACCAGGAGAAAGTTCGGGCCGTCACCTCCTGGCCGTCGCCCACCTCCGTCAAGGAGCTCCAGCGGTTTCTCGGTTTTGCCAATTTCTACCGCAGGTTCATTCAGGGTTATAGTAGCCTCGCTCACCCTCTCACCTCTCTCCTCAGGGGCAAGCCGCGGAGTTTGAAGTGGAGCGCAGACGCAGCAGACGCGTTTTCGGCTCTGAAGCTGGCCTTCACCACGGCTCCGGTGCTCGTCCACCCCGATCCAGATTCTCCATTCACTGTGGAGGTGGACGCTTCCACAACCGGGGTCGGCGCCATACTTTCTCAGAGTCGAGGCAAGCCGGCACGTTTACATCCCTGCGCTTATTTCTCCCGCAAATTCTCCCCGGCCGAGGTAAATTACGACATAGGGAACCGGGAACTCCTGGTGGTGAAGCTGGCTCTGGAGGAATGGAGACACTGGTTGGAGGGAGCTGCTCACCCCTTCACGGTTCTCACCGATCACAAGAACCTGCAATACCTGCGGGAAGCCAAACGCCTGAACCCACGTCAGGCCAGATGGGCTTTGTTCTTCACCCGCTTCGATTTTGTCCTTTCCTACAGGCCTGGGTCGAAGAACGTCAAGGCGGATGCTCTGTCGCGCCTCCATGCTCCTGTAGACGAGGCCCCCGAAGATCCACACCCAATCCTCCACCCGGATCTCTTCGTGAGCCCTATCCTGTGGTCGTCGCCCGTCACTTCCTCAAACCCAGCCTCGCAACGACCTCCAGGGTGCCCTCCGGAATGTCAGTATGTGCCTCGTGGCCAGCGCGTCCCTCTGATCCACTCAGCCCATTCCTCCGTGGGATCAGGTCATCCTGGGGCCAACGCCACCATCTCCTTCGTGCCCGCTATTGAATCAAGAAGAATCAAGAATCAAGAAGAATTTATTGTCACATACACAATCACACCTGACGGTACAATATGCAGTGAAATGCTTGAGGCTGATAGATAAGTACAGGAAGCGGCCATGCAGCCATCGTACGGCGCGAGCACTACCCGTATTTGTGAAAATAATCGCAAGTTGCAAACACAAACATACAAACACAAAAACAAAAACAAGGTAACGGTACACGTGGTCACGTGATGGAATTTTTTCAAAGACAGTCACAGTCAGGGTGGGGGGAGCAGAGTGGCGAGCAGACGGTTGGAGAATGTGTGCGATATCAGTATAAGTGAGAGATGTTATGTTATGTAAACATATGAGCTGGAGTCCACTGTTGACGTTCGCGGCGCCCCAGCTTGTCCTTGGGAGAGAAGATAGGAGCCAGTTGTTTGTCTGATCCTAGGTCCAGGAGACAAAAAGGGGGGGGGGGGGGGGGGGTTTGGGCACGGGACACACAAAGCCGAAAAAGAATTTCACAATCCTTAATCAATTTGCCGGATCAATAGCCAAATGTCCCCAGTCACTTAGGGCTCATCATCACCCTTAGGAGCATGTAGTATCCGTGACACTTCATCCAGCCGCACGGCCATGCCCCCGATGGTACGGGCTTGTGCCGCGGACTCTTTCCGGATCTCATCCAATATATCCCGATCTTCCTCGGACCGGGCTGAGATGGTACCGATCAGCCCTTCCATCCGAGCCACCTTCTGATGTACTTCCGTCAACCGGGTACTCACGTCACCTTTGAGCTCACGCTTTAGGTCCGCTATCGGCGGTAAGATCAATCTGCCATCAGCGGTTTTAGAGAATTTCCGATACACCAGGGCAATGCCCAGCCAACTCAGCATCAGTCCCAGTATCAAAGTCCAAAATATGTAAATATCTTCTGCATCCTCGAGTGACAGAGCCTCAAGGCACAGTGGGCGCCAAGAGTTCCACGCATCCCACACGTAGCCCGCCGGTTGTGTCCCCGAAGGGCACCATGGTTCTCCCGGACTTTCCTTTTTCCATGAAAAAATAGTGTCCAATGCGCTAAGTGACCAGCTGATTAGTTCCATTTTTCAGTTTTTATCCCAGGAGCAGAAAAACAGGAGCTTAGAAAAATACACACACACAAGCAGCAAGCAGAAAAGAGATAGCGGGAGCAGTCAGAAGACACGTCTGCTCAGCTCAAGGGCAGGAAGGAAAAAAAAAAAAAAAAAAAACCCATTGGTGGCCTTCCTTGGCCGAAGAAGTCCGGAGGTTCGTGCGCGGATGCCGGGAGTGCGCACTGTCTAAGGTCCCGCGCCATCTCCCCGCCGGAAAACTTAATCCGTTACCAATCCCCAACCGCCCTTGGTCCCACCTGGGGGTGGATTTTATCACGGACCTACCGCTGTCTCAAGGTAAAACATGTATACTAGTGGTGGTGGACCGATTTTCTAAATTTTGTTGTCTCATCCCCCTAGCAAAGGCACCAACTGCTCTCGAGACAGCCCACCACCTGTTCCGGTGGGTGTTCCGTAACTTTGGTCTCCCAGAGGACATCGTCTCTGACCGAGGGCCACAGTTCATCTCTCGTGTCTGGAGAACCTTTCTTGGGCTCCTGGGGGTGGCTGTCAGCCTCACCTCAGGATATCATCCACAATCCAACGGGCACACCGAGAGGCGAATCCAGGAGATCGGACGATTCCTCCGAACATACTGCCACGGTAGACAACAGGACTGGAGCCACTTCATTGGATGGGCTGAGTATGCACAGAACTCTCTTCAGCACTCCTCCACTGGGTTAACACCTGTTTCAATGTGTCCTAGGGTTCCAACCCCCACTGTTCCCATGGTCTGGCACTCCCTCAGATCTTCCAGCGGTGGACCATTGGTTCAGAGAGAGTGAGCAGGTTTGGGCCGACGCCCATCGTCAGCTTCAACGGGCCGTACATCGTCACAAGCTCCAGGCGGACCGGCGGAGGAGAGAGGCACCGCCTTACCTGCCTGGCCAGAAGGTCTGGCTTTCTACCCGGGATGTACGTCTCCGTCTCCCCAGCAGGAAGTTAAGCCCTAGGTTTATCGGCCCGTTCACGATTGTGCGACAGATCACCCCTGTAACCTATCGTCTCCAGCTCCCAGCCTCCTACCGAATCCACCCTACATTCCACGTGGCACTCCTGAAACCTTATGTTGATCCTGTCTCACCCGACCCTGTGCGCCGGGAGGAACCGCCACCGCCTCTCATCACCGAGGACGGCCTGGCATACAGGGTTAAGGACCTGCTCGGATCTAGACGTCGCCTGGGCCGCTTGGAATATTTGGTGGACTGGGAAGGATACGGCCCCGAAGAACGGGCATGGGTCCCCCGGGAGGACATCCTGGATCCGACCCTGCTGGAAGAATTTCACAGGGCGCATCCCAGCTGGCCCGGTCCTCGCGGACGTGGACGACCCCCACGTCGCCGTCGCAATAGGCCCTCTGGAGCGGTCCCTGGAGGGGGGGGTAATGTCACGGTCTCGCCTCCCCCCAGCTCTGAGCTTCCACGCTCGCAGTCACCCAGCTACTGATGAGCTTCAGCTGCAGCTAGTTGGAGTCATCAGCAGCCTGGCCTTTATAAGCCCGGCGTGTCCTCCACTCTGCGTCCGGGCTCGTAACGCTACGGCTGAGACACGGACAGTCAATGATTCTGGCGATAAAACTGACCTTATATCTCTTTCTGATCCCAATCAGGTTCCATCCCAGATCTCCAGAGGTTCCCGTACTTCCAGGCCCGGCGAACGCAACTAACCTGGTTCCTCTCCGATCCTCCAGAGCATCCCGGACTTCCACGCCTGGGACTTCCTGGTCACTGTGAGCTGCCGCCCAGCCGTTCAGGGCCCCCGCTCAGGCTGCTCACGTAGAGCAGCGTCTTATAAGTTCTCCTTTTTCCCAAAATAAATCCGTTAAGTTCATTCCGGTGTTTGTGTCTGCTTGGTTACTATATATATATAGTGTGTGTGTGTGTGTGTGTGTGTGTGTGTGTGTGTGTGTGTGTGTGTGTGTGTGTCGTGCGATCTCGGATTCCATACAGGGTGTGTCCTGCCTTGATGCCTGAAGACATGTTCATGGTTTTAAACTTGGGTAGACTGTAAAGCCACATATTGTCATCTGTCTGCTGTGGATGACACAATAGACCAGACTGTAATCAGTGTTTGTTTTTGGAGTTGTTTACACTCTTTACTCACGAACCTCCTGAATGATTTTTAGCGTGTAGGTGTAATTTGGGGAAATTTAGGAAGTGTGAGTAAATGCACATTACTGGGTTTTTTTGTTAATAAAACACATTTATTCCCTCTTTTATATTCCATCCTAACGTTACCGTCAGTGACGCGTCTGAGGAAACACACTGAAGTTTTTATATTCATTTGGGTTTTTTATTTGTCCAGAATGAAAAGTGTGAAAGAGACGTCTTTATTCTTTGGGTTTCGTTCATTCGCCAACACAACGCAGAGTGAAGCAGCAGCTCACGCACAGAGTAATGCACACAACTTATATACTGTGTGTGTGTGTGTGTGTATAGAGAGAGAGAGAGAGAGAGAGAGAGAGAGAGAGAGCAACACTCACAATGCAGTGAATACAGCTGCAGTGCTGACATTAAATCATTTCTCCTTCCTGCCACTTTGGTGCAGATTGAGAATGGAGTTGATAGTGTTATGGTGAACCACAGAAGTGCTGATAGAGTGAATCTACCAGTCATCAGATGTCTTAAGCTTGCCTTTTTTGATCAGTGTGCGTATTCTTTTTATCAGGCGACGCCGTCAGTGCCAAAGATATCCTTTTCTGCTTGTTCTGTTCATACTGTAACCATACAGCAAAGGAACGTATCATCCAGAGGGAATGTGAAGTGCACTTTATGCATGTTTGCTGCATCATGCTTTATAACGGCATGGCAGAGTAATCACAACGCTGACGGGGAGAGAACACACTCACTTTCTAACAAATTCCTGATTGAAAGGTCAACTTTGGATGTAATTTTTGGACACATGGGTTTTCCTTATCCAAATAGATAATAACATGGTCTTGTAAGACTGAAAATAGCTGCCCTGGTGCATTGGCAGTACGGCTGCTGAGTGGACAGACTTTAGGAAAAGTGCACAAGTTTGCTTTTTGTACTTGGCAAAGATATGATCACAGAGAAAAAGTCCACTGGCAGCGCAGGAAACCCCCCTGCCACTGTAAAACACAAGCAAGTACACATTATATATACAGCTTTTACTTTGTATTGCAAGTTTAAAAGAGTATAAACAATGACCACTGACCTTTGTTCCTGACATGTTTGTTATTTTTGTGTAGCAGAGGTAGGAATGAGCACACCAATTACCATAGAGGCCATGCTCTTTATTTAATGAGAGGGCTTCCAGTTCAAACTCTTGCTCCTTTGCTTCGTAATGTCCAATCATCAAACACTATAATGAGAATAAGAGGAAGCTGAAGGATGCAAAAACAGGCAAAAATGAAAATCAATGGCACAAATGCACACCATGAATAAAACAGACTTTATGGTAACATAGTATTTATAAAGGACACGACCTTCCTCAATAATTCATGAGCCAGTCAAAAGCATGCTTAACAGGACAAATTAATAAGTGTGTGTTGTTCTGCATGTTACAACACGCTGTAAGTTAATCATGCAGGGTTATTGTGGGTCACAGTCTAGAGGCAGTTAAGAAATGAAGAGGAGACAAACACAAGAGATGAAGAATGGTGTTTACACTCATTAGTTATTTAATTAGAGCAAGCAGGCAGGTACGCTTCGGAGTGTGAGATTAAGCGAGGCCGAACCAGGGTACCAAAAGTATTGAATACTGTAGCTCAAGAAGAGAAGTGTGTAAGGATTTAATTGGCTTCCTCTGACGTACCTGTATAACTTTTCTGATCTGAAATGTAGGAGATATTTGAACCGAATAAACAGCACAGGAATCAGTAATATAGTGTAAAAATGTCAATTGTAATGAATAGTCAAACAAAACAAAAATATTAACATAAAGATATGTTTTTGAATGTGTGTGGGGGTGAAGGATATATTTAACTGTTTTAACCTTTTGACACGATTTGATTGGTGAAAAAAAATAAAGATAAACAGAAAGGCTTCTGACTTTGCAATAAACACATCACAAAAGAAGAACAATATAGGCGCTGGGTTACTGATTGGTAGTTCAGTAACGGCATCCTGGCATTTTTGAGCAAGGCTCTTAACCGTCTGTGCTGCAGGGAGCGCCGTATCATGGCTGACCCTGCAATCTGACCCCAAACACACTGGTATATGCAAAGAAACTATTCCACTCTACTGTAATGTATATGTGTCAAATACAGGATATTATCTGATGAATGCACACACACACACACACACACACATATACGCTCACAGATGCAAATACAGGAGTTACTAGACATGTAATGTTGTGATGTAATAATATTCATCCATGTTATTTTGTATTTGGCACATGTGTATAGTTTATGGCATAAAAGCTGTAACACATTACTCTTATGCATCAGTTTCTATAGATAATAATCTCTATAAATTCTATTAAAAACGTAAGTGTATGTTTATACATATACAGCATTAGGCTGGAAAATTCCCAAATGTTTGATGCGGTCAAATTTGCTGGCTATAACACTCTAATGCTGCATTAATAACAGGCTGTTTGTTGGTTTGTCTGTACCCCGATCCTCCATACGCCAATGGTTCAGCAGCAATGAAAATTAGCAAGCAATTTCCTGCATCAGTAGACCACTACAGAGCGTAAAGAGTGAAAAGAGGAACACGCATGGTTATGAGCTCAGTGCCATGAGCACAAACACAATTCCATCCTCTTCACATTACTGCGTCCGTAATTCCAGTTCTACACTCACAATAGTGCTGTTTTACATTCAGTCTGTAAAGAGCTCTCAGTGATGAATGCAGATGCAGTGGTTTGAAGAAGTATTCAACTCTAATTGAATTCATCTGATATGCTGTAGTAATTCGGCTCGGATGTGTTTTTAACCTCCTCGCGTTCCAAAAGAAAAATGTTGTCCAAACAAAGATGATAATTGAGATTTGATTGGACTTCACATGTGAAATATTAAAAATGGGAAAAAAGAGAATGTGAATCTGCTGCACTGAAAACTGAAACTTATAATTTTTTATATATATATATATATATATATATATATATATATATATATATATATATATATATATATATATATATATATATTACTGAGCAAAGGTTTTAGGCAGGTGTGAAAAAATGCTGTAAACAAAGAATGCTTTCAGAAATAGAAATAATGATTGTTTATTTTTGTCAATTTACAAAATGCAACGTATGTAAATGAAATGAATATTTGTTGTGAGTGACGTTTATAAGAAGTAGAAGTAATGGCACCCCCCCCCACAGAACCCTGATCTCTACATGATGGAGTGTGTGTGGGATTTACATGAAGAGACAGAAGGATGTGAGAACGTCGACATCCACAGAAGATCTGTGTTTACTTCTCCAACATGGAACAAACAACCAGCCGAGTTCCTTCATAAACACTGTGTGTAAGTGTAAATAGAAGTGTTACTGCTGTTTTGATGGTAAAATGTGTTCACAACAAATATTCATTTCATTTCTCTTTTCTTCATTCACTGCGTTTCCTTCATTGATGAAAGTAAATAATAAACACTTCCATTTTTGAAAGCATTCTTTGTTTACAGCATTTTTTCACACCTGCCTAAAATCACACCTGCCAAACACAAAGACTTTCGTCAAAAGACAAGCAGGAAAGTGAATCCAACATGAGGCCAAAAGTCCGTCTGTAACAGTTAAAAGTATCTGAATCAGAGAAACATAAAAAGCTCTGCAGGAGGAGGACGATATGAAATGTTGATAGTGGCACAATAAAGATAGGAAATGAAGATTCGATGTGTTTTGTTTGACAAAAACTTCATGAACGCTGTGCCTATAATGCGGTTTAGTGAAAGCAACATTAGGAACATTATAAACACATACTGTTTAACAAAGCAACAATAACAGGATAATTGCTGCTCCTGCACAATAAACAGATTCGGCCAAATCTGGAGGGTTTGAGCAGTTTCACATCAATAAAATGAAATCTTTAAAGACTTATCGCATTATAAGAAATAAAAATAACAAATAACCACAAGTCAATAACCATTATGCTGAATTTGTACACAAAATATATGTAGATGTATTCACCATTTCTAAAACAATATTAGAAAAACTATAAAACGATAGAACAATATTAACATGTTTGGATACGAGACGACATCTGTATGTCATGGCAGGACGCGTATTTTTTACGTCGTGCGCGTTGTGTTTCGCTGAGGCCGGCGCTTTCTTCCATCTCTATTCATCTTGCGCTTCTCTCCAGTGTTCATTATTCAACACAGGAAACTTTGCTGCTTCTGCGTAGGTGAAGGGAGGAACAAAAAGAAAGCACAAACCGCAGCGTCATGATCGATTTTTCCTCTGATAAAGGGCAGAGAGAAAGGCTAAATCACACACACAACTTCAAAGAGCATCACTCCTCAACACACTGAAAGCACTACAGGGTTGCACAAGTGTGTGTGTGTGTGTGTGTGTGCACGTGTGTGTGTGTCTGTGTGTGCACTTGTGTGTGTTGTGTGTGCACTTGTGTGTGTTTGTGTGTGTGTGCACGTGTGTGTGTGTGTGTGTGTGTGTGTGCACGTGTGTGTGTGTTTGTGTGTGTGTGTGTGTATGTGTGTGTGTGTGTGTGTGTGTCTGTGTGTGTGTTTGTGTGTGTGTGCACGTGTGTGTGTGAATGTGTGTGTGTGTGTGTGTGTATGCACATGTGTGTGTGTGTGTGCACACGTGTGTGTGTGTGTGTGCATGTGTGTGTGTGTGTGTGTGTGTGTGTGTGTGTGTGTGTGTGTGTGTGTGCACGTGTGTGTGTGTGTGTGTGTGTGTGCACTGTGTGTGTGTGTGCACGTGTGTGTGTGTATGTGTGTGTGTGTGTGTGTGTATGTGTGTGTGCACGTGTGTGTGTGTGTGTGTGTGCACTTGTGTGTGTGTGTGTGTGTGTGTGTGTGTGTGTGCACGTGTGTGTGTGTGTGTGTGTGTGTGTGTGTGTGTGTGTGTGTGTGTGTGTGTGTGTGTGTGTGTGCACGTGTGTGTGTGTGTGTGTGTGTGTGTGCACTGGATGTGTGTGTGTCTGTGTGTGTGTGTGTGTGTGTGTGTGTGTGTGTGTTGCACGTGTGTGTGTGTGTGTGTGTGTGTGTGTGTGTGTGTGTGTGTGTGTGTGTGTGTGTGTGTGTGTGTGTGTGTGTGTGTGTAACACACTCAGTGGACATGCTCTTTTTCACTTACTGTAATAATGTTAATGAGTTGATCTCTATTAGAATTATAAGGAGCACAAATCTTCCTTTCCACTATTTCAACACTCTTCCATAAAAACCCCACAGATGTGGCAAGTTAGAGTTAGGAGGTTATTCCATCATTTATCCACTCAGTGATGTTTGTTCAGTCTCACTGATGTAGTGATTCTGACCTGTGTGTGTAAGTAAATATCACCAAGTGGTAATCAAAACAAATTCCAAACACAGCGAACGCTTTACGCAAATCATCAGTTTACTGTGTGCTGGACCAGATACGTTTTTATCCACTCATAAATCAAAAGGAAGGAAGAATTTTGAAATGTTCTTGAGTGAAACTTAAGATATTTGACTTTGAATTGAAGTGAAATTAAAGTTTCCCCAATACATAAAGTACAGAAACATGAAACAGTTACATTACAGTCATTTACTTCACTGCTGTTCACTATTGTTTATAGCTGGCATTGTCCTGATGATCACTGAGCAGAAGTGAAGAACATTCATTCATTCACCTTCTACCGCTTACATCCGATCTTCCCTCGGGTCACGGGGAGTCTGTGTCTATCTCAGGCGTCTTTGGGCATCAGTCAAGTCAAGTCAAGAGGTTTTTATTGTCATTACAACCATATATAGCTGACGCAGTACACAGTGAAAGAGACAATGAAATGAGAACAGAGACAATGTTTCCTCCAGCACAACATAGAACCCATATAACATAGGCTACAACAACACAACATGAGCTACACAAAACAACATATAACACAACATAGAGCATATACAAACATAACTACAAACAACAACACAACATATAACACAACATAGAGCTACAACACAACATATAACACAACATAGAGCTACAAACAACATATAACACAACAAACAACATATAACACAACATAGAGACTACAACAACAACATATAACACAACATAGAGCTACAAACACACATATAACAACATAACAACACAGAGCTACAAACACAACATAGAAAACAAACACAAACAACAGAGCTACAACACAACATAACACAAACATAGAGCTACAAACAACATATATACACAACATACTAGAACAACATAGAGCTACAACACAACATAGAACAACATATAACAACAACATAGATAACACAACATAGAGCTACAAACAACATATAACACAACATAGAGCTACACACAACATATAACACAACATAGAGCTACATAAACAAAACAACATATAACAACACAACATAGAGCATAGAGCTACAACTACAAACAACATATACACAACAATATAGAGCTACAAACAACATATAAACAACATAGAGCTACAAACAACATGAGCGTATAACACAACATAGAGCTACAAACAACATATACAAAAAACACAACATAGAGCTACAAACATAAACAACATATAACACAACATAGAGCATATAACACAACATAGAGCTATATACAACAACACAACATAGAGCTACAAACAACATAAACAACATATATAACACAACATAGAGCTACAAACAACATATAACACAACATAGAGCTACAACAACATATAACACAACAAAGAGCTACAAACAAACAACATATAAAACAACATAGAGCTACAAACAACATATAACACAACATAGATAACACACACATATAACAACAAAAACATAACACAACACAGAGCTACAAACAACATATAACACAACTAGAACAACAAACATAACACAACATAGAGATACAAACAACATAAAACACAACATAGAGCTAACACATACAAACAACATATAACAACATAGATACAAAACACAACATAGAGCTACAACACAACATATAACAACATACAACACTAAAAACAACATACACACAACATAACACAACATAGAGCTACACAACATATAACAACATAGAGCTACATATAAACAACATATAACACAACATAGAGCTACAACACAACATAAAACACAACATAGAGCTACAAACAACAACATATAACACAACATAGCTACAAACAACACACAAGCTACAAAAACACATACAGCTACACACAACATAAAACACAACAACATAGAGCTACAAACAACTAACAAACATAGAGCTACAAACAACATATAACAAAACATAGAGCTACAAACAACAGCTGCACAACATAAAACACAACATAGAGCTACAAACAACAAACATATAAAACAACATAGAGCTACAAACAACATATAACCAACACATAGAGCTACAAACAACATATACAACACATAGAGCTACACACAAACATAGAGCTACAAACAGAGCTACACACAACATATAAAAACAACATAGAGCACACAAACATAGAGCTACAAACAACAACAAACACAACATAGAGCTACACACAACATATAACACACATAAGCAACACAAACATAGAGCTACACACAACATACACACAACAACACAAACAACATATAACACAAACACAGAACATAGAGCTACATAAACAACATATAACACGACACATAGAGCTACACACAACATATAACATAAAACAGAGCTACAAACAACATATAACACAAAATAGAGCTACAAACAACACAACAACATATAGAGCTACACAAAACATATAGAGCTACAAACAACATATAACACAACATAGAGCTACAAACAACAAATAACACAAACATAGAGCTACAAACAACATAGAGATACATAACAACAGCTAGATACAAAACACACAACCATAAGCCTACAAACCAACATAACACAACATACATAAAAAACATAGAGCTACAAACAACATATAACACAACATACAAACAACATATAACACAACAGATACAAACAACATATAACACAACAACATAACAAAACAAACACAACATATAACACGAACAACACACAAACAACATAGAGCTACAAACACTACAAGCTACAAACTACAACATATAACACACAACATAGAGCTACAAACAAACTACAACTACATAGAACAACATACAAACAAAATATAAACAACATAGAGCTACAAACAACATATAAAACAACATAGAGCTACAAACAACAAACAACATATAACACAACAGCTACAACACAACAATAACACAACATAGAGCTACAAACAACACTAAACAACATAAAAAACAACATAGAGCTACAAACAACATAAAACACAAAACATAGAGCTACAAACAACATAAAAAACACAAACATAGAGCTACAACAAACATAAACAACATAGCTACACAACATATAACACGACACAGAGCTACACACAACATATAACACGACACAGATAACACAACTATAACACAACACAGAGCTACAACACAACATATAACACAACATAGAGCTACAAAAAACATATAACACAACATAGAGCTACTACAAACAACATAACACAACATATAACACAACATACCACAACACAGAGCTACACACAACATATAACACAACATAGAGCTACAAACAACATATAACACAACATAGAGCTACAAACAACATATAACACAACATAGAGCTACACACAAGATATAACACAACATAGAGCTACAGTGTGTGCTGTAAATGTTCGGATGCAGCTGCTCAGGATGCTCTCGATGGTCCCTCTGTAGAACATGGTCAGGATGGGGGTTGGCAGATGTGCTTTCCTCAGCCTTCTCAGGACGTAGAGACGCAGCTGGGCTTTCTTACTGATGGAGCTGGTGTTGAGTGACCAGTTGAGCTTCTCCGTCAGATGGACACCGAGGAATTTGGTGTTCTTTACGATCTCCACGGAGGATCCATCGATGTACAATGGAGAATGGTCACTCTGTGCTCTCCTAAAGTCGACAACCATCTCTTTAGTTTTGTCCACGTTCAGAGACAGGTTGTTGGCTTTACACCAGGCTGATAGATGTTCCACCTCCTCTCTGTATGCTGACTCACTCGTCGTTCCTGCTGATGAGACCCACCACGGTCGTGTCATCGGCGAAGTTGACAGTGTGGTTTGTGCTTTGTATTGCTACACAAAGTCAGCAGAGTGAACAGCAGCGGCCTCAGTACACGACCCTGAGGAACTCCAGTACTCAGTGTGGTGGTGCTGGAGATGCTGTTCCCGACCCGGACTGACTGAGGTCTCCCAGTCAGGAAATCCAGGATCCAGTTACAGAGAGAGGTGTTCAGACCGAGTAGGCTCAGCTTTTGATCAGGTGCTGAGGAATGACTGTGTTGAATACTGAACTGAAGTCAATGAACAACATTCGAACAGCATTTTTGTCCGAGTGGGTGAGAGCCAGATGGAGAGTGGTGGTGATGGCATCATCTGTGAAACGGTTAGGACGATACGCGAACTGCAGTGGATCCAGTGAGGGTGGAAGTTGGGATTTGATGTGCCTTGAAGCACTTCATACTGATGGGTGTGAGTGCACGGTAATCATTGAGGAGACTGAAGATTTCTTAGTCACCGGGACGATGGCCGTTGCTTTTAAGCATGTAGGAACAACGGCGCTGCTTAGGGAGATGTTCAAGAACTGCAAGCTGTTCTGCACATTCACTGAGCACCCGGCCAAGAATGTTCCATGGGTTGATTCTGCGTAGAGTCTTCCTCACCTCATCTGTGGTTAGACAGATCACCTGGTCGTTGGAAGGAGGGGTGGTCTTCCATGCCGTCACATTGTTCTGTGCTTCGAACCGGGCGTAGAAGTCGTTCAGCACATCTGGGAGGGAGGCGTTGTTATCACAAATTGGTGATGGTCTCTTGGATTTTGTGATCTCCTGGATGCCCTGCCACATGCGCCGAGTGTCTCCACTGTCCTGGAAGTGAGCGTTTATTTTCTTGGCATGTGCGCGTTTAGCCTCTCTGATGGCTTGGGACAGTTTGGCCCTTGCTGTTCTTAAGACCACCTTGAAGTGTCTCTGGTTGTCAACAGCTCACGCACCTTTGCAGTCAACCACGGTTTCTGGTTGGAGCGTGTAGTGATGTTACTGAGCAGGATTACTATTGCAATAACACATCATCAGTAGGGTAAAACTAACCTGCCTCACGACAGTCTAAACCCAGCTCAGTTCCCTGTTAGTTGGTGAACAATCCAACGCTTGGTGAATTCTGCTTCACAATGATAGGAAGAGCCGGCATCGATCATCAATGCACTTTCCGATGTAGCTGGTCACTGATGATGTGATCACAACAGACATCTCTCAGAACAGAGACGTGTTTTCCCTTCTAATTGCAAAGTCCACATGCTGATGGAATTTAGGGAGCACTGTTTTTAGATTCACATGGTTGAAATCTCTGGCGATAATGAATAATCCGTCGAGGTGAGCATTCTGTAGGTCGCTAATAGCTCCATAGAGTTCACATAGCACATAGCCTCCTTAGCATTAGCGCTAGAATCCTGCGCTAGTTGGAATCCTGCGCTAGTTGAAATCCTGAATTAAGGCAGGATAAACCCTGTATGAGGTGCTAACCCATCACAGGGCACACACACACACACACTCACACAAACACACACACACTCTCTCACACACACACACACCCTCACACACACACACACACACACACATACATACATTCATACACTAGGGACAATTTTCCAAGGTGTCAATCAACCTACCGTGAATGTTTTTGGACCCCTGAGGCACAAGGATGTAATGGAAGCACACACAGACACAGGGATAAACTTAAAAGGGGTTTATTGAGAAAACGGAGAACTAAGAAGACGCCGCTCAAAGGAACGGGAGTTACGGAGGAGGTCCTCGAGCAGAGTGGTTTGGGTTATCGGCGGACGAGATCGCGTCCGTGTATCATGGAAGTCCGTGGAACAGGAGCAGCTGGAAGTGGGACCTGGGACAGGAATTTGAAACATAAGAGAGGTTTGCCACGGAGTGTTAGAGTAACCGTGTGTCCACTTCGCAACATACGAGACCGGACGTGGAAGGGCAAGTGAAAGCTCCTTAAATAGAGTGGCACGCTGATGGCTCAAACAGGCTCCAGTTGCAGCTCATCAATACTCCAGAGACTGTGAGCGTGGGAAACTGGGTTAGGAGGAGGCAGAGTCGTGACATCACCCCCCCCTTCAGGGCCCACTGCAGAGGGCCTAACACGGGGGCGCGGGGGCGTCCTCGCCCTCGGGGACCAGGCCAGTTGGGGTGAGCTCTGTGAAACTCCTCTAGAAGGGTAGGGTCAAGAATGTCCCCCGGGGAACCCAAGCCCGTTCCTCAGGACCATACCCTTCGACCAGATACTCAGTCGACCAGATACTCCAGTCGGCCCAGCCGGATGTCTCGGTTGGAGAGCCAAGCCTTCTGGCCAGGAATATAGGTGGGGGCATCGCTCCTCCGACGGTCAGCCTGGAGCTTGTGATGATACAAGCCTCCCCTCGGGGCGTGGAGACAAGACAGGGTGTCCGCCTTGACATTCTTGGACCCGGGCCTGTAAGAGTTGGTGAAGTGGAAGCGAGTAAAGAATAGCGCCCACCTGGCCTTATAGGGGTTTAGACGCTTGGCGTCCTGAAAATACTGCAGGTCGATGAGAACGGTGAAGGGGTGAGCGGGTCCGTCCAACCAGTGTCTCCACTCCACCAGGGCCAATTTCACAGCCAGTAACTCCTGGTTCCTGATGTCATAGTTTGCCTCCGCTTGAGAGAATTTGCTGGAAAAGTAGGCGCAGAGGTGAAGATGCGCTGGCTTGCCTTGGCTCTGAAAGAGAGCGGCGCCTACTCCGGTCGTGGAGGCATCCACCTCGACCGTGAATGGGAGGTCTGGGTCCGGATGGACGAGGAGGGAAGCAGTGGTGAATGCTCGTTTCAGCGAAGGCCCCTGCGGTCTCTGAGCTCCATTTTAAGTCCCGCAGTTTGCCCCTGAGGAGAGAAGTGAGAGGGTGAGCGAGCGTACTGTACCCCCGAATGAACCTGCGATAGAAGTTTGCAAATCTGAGAAACGCTGGAGTTCCTTCACACTCTTGAGCTCGGGCCAGGAGGTGACAGCCAGGACCTTCTCATCCATCTGAACGCCCTCGCCCGAGATAATGTATCCTAGGAAGGATAGTGAGGTTCGGTGGAAAGAGCACTTCTCTGCCTTGAGGAACAGGTGGGACTCGCGGAGACGTTGGAGCACATGGGCGACGTGGTCCTGGTGTTCGGCAGAATTTCTGGAAAAGATTAAAATGTCATTGATATAGATCATTCCTCCGGGGAACCAGCAAATGATCTGAGCGGAGGACCGGCGCTGGCCACGGGGGCCCCGCTGGTGTGGTTGGAGGCGGATACGCCTCCCCCGGAGCGTTCTCCATGGCTTCCGGGTTTGCTGTATTGGTCTGGTCTTCTGTAATGGAAGCACACACAGACACAGGGATAAACTTAAAGGGGGTTTATTTAGAAAACGGTGAATTAAGAAGGAGCGGCCAGAACGGAAGCACAGCCCTGCACTGCTCGAGCCGAGGAACGGGAGTTACACAGGAGGTCCTCGAGCGGGGTCGAGCGTTCGGGTGAGTGGTTCAGGTGAGTGGTTCGGGTTAGCGGCGGACGATCTCTTCCGCGTATCGTGAGAGGTTAGCCATGTAGTCTTAGAGCAACCGTGTGTCCACTTTACAAGACGTGGAAGGGCAAGTAAGAGCTCCTTAAATAGAGCGGTGCGCAGATGGCTCAAACAGGCTCCAGGTGCAGCTCATCAATACTCCGGAGACTGTGAGCGTGGGAAAACTGGGTTAGGAGGCAGATTCGTGACAGGGGAGAACATGCAAACTCCACATACACATGGTGGAGGTGGGACTCGAACCCCGACCCTGGAGGTGTGAGGTGAACGTGCTAACCACTAAACCACCATGCTCCTAGGAGTGAATAACAATTTATTTAGAAAACAGATTTACACAAATCCAGATACAGATTCTGTGGTGTGTGTGTGTGTGTGTAGTGATAAAACATGTAAATTGAAAACATGCAGAGTGTATTTATATTTGCAAAGGATATGATTCGAAACCAGTCAGGTTTAGTTAGTATTCATTCATTCACCTTCTACCTCTTTATCTGACTTTTCTCTCGGGCCGCGGGGCATCATGGCAGGACACACCCTGTATTGGGTGCCAACCCATCATCACAGGTTGCACACACACACACACACACACACACACACACACATTCACACACACACACTAAGAAAAAGTTTCCAAGGTGCCAATCAACCTACCATGCATGTTTTTGGACCGTGGAGAGAAACCGGAGAACCCGGGAAAAGGAGAAAAACCCACGGGGAGAACATGGAAACTCCACACCACACACACACACATCACACACACACATCACACATGGTGAATGTGAAAGAGGGAATTGAACCCTCAACCCTGGAGGTGTGAGGCGAAAGTGATAACAGCTAAACCACCGGGCCCCCTCTAGTTAGTATTCTATAATATATAAATATACAGTCTTATCATAAACATATCTTACATTTAATGAGACACTAATTAGTGGGGTTGGGATTTGACCTCATGACTTCCACGTCCAAATGCCAATGCATTAACCACTAAGCTAGTACCTGCCAGAGGAAGAGCAGGAATGTTTGTTGTTTTCCAAATTGTCTGTATAAACAATTTATGAATAATTAATCTCTACAGCTCATTCAGAGGAACAGGACTCAAAAATAATTCATATCCTTATCTGTGTATTACAACAGACCACTGAAGATCTTCCACTCTAATGAAAGTAAACCATGTCAACATACGGCTGGTTTTGTTGTAATATTTTAGGACAGGGTTAGGATTAGAATTAGGGTTAGTATTAGGGTTAGGGCTAGGATTAGGGATAGGATTAGGGTTAGGGATTAGAATTAGGGTTAGGGTTAGGTTAGGGTTAGGGTTAGGGTTAGGGATTAGGGTAGGGCTAGGGTTAGGGTTAGGGTTAGGATTAGGGTTAGGGCTAGGGTTAGGGTTAGGATTAGGGATATGATTAGGATTAGGGATATGATTAGGGTTAGGGTTAGGATTATTAGGATTAGGGTTAGGATGTTCGGGGTTTAGGGCCGATTAGGATAGATTAGGATTAGGATAGGTTAGGGATAGGGATTAGGGTTAGGATTAGGATTAGGGTTAGGATTAGGGATAGGATTAGGGTTAGGGTTAGGGTTAGGGATTAGGGTTAGGGTTAGATAGGGTTATGGCTGGGAGAAAGTCAGGTGTCCCGATACTTTGTGTGTTATGAAGGTCCTGGAGAGTGTATAGCACTGTTTCACCTCCGGCCCAATATAGCACAAGAGTTCTCAGGTCATTTTCTGTTTGCAGGAAGAGAATTTATCTCTCAATAAGACAGAAAGTCTTTTACCTTGTTGTGGCTGTCTCTTATATAAAATCCATCATGTCTGCAAGCTTTCGGTTCTTATGCTTCCAATAACTAATTGTTGAAACTCTTGAAAAACTCTTGCTAGAGTCCCTGATCACAGTGTACAATGTCTCCTATCTGCTCTCTCTCTCTCTCTCTCTCTCTCTCTCTCTGTGTCGAGTTAAACCTGAGGTACCAGGTGCCAAAGATCCTGCCCATTTCGAGAGCCGGTATTTACATTTACATTTGCAGTATTTAGCGGACGCCCTAATTCAGGGTGACGTACAAGAAGTGCTTTAGGTCTCGCTCTAATGGATAACGATTCATTCATGAAGGGTAAATACAAACTTAAATACACAAGCATAGACAGTTGACTTTTTTTATGGATTTCTGGACAGTGAGATATAAAAGAGAATAAAAGGAATGTTAGGATAGGGTGTTGTTGGAAGAGGTGTGTCTTCAATCGACGTTTGAAGGTAGACAGTGTCTCCGTTGTTCAGACCTCCAGAGGAAGTTCGTTCCACCACCTCGGTGCCAGAACAGAGAAGAGCCTTGAGCTGGTCTTAACTTTTACCCTGATAGAGCAGTGGCAGCGAGGTGCAGTACGGGAGGTGATGAGGTTTCGGAGGTATGAAGGTGCAGATCCATTTTTGGCTTTATAGGCGAGCGTCAGTGTTTTGAATCTGATGCGTGAGAGCAGCTACAGGAAGTCAGTGGAGCGAGCGCAGTAGTGGGGTAGTGTGGGTGGAGTGGGTGGAGCGAGCGCAGTAGTGGGGGGGGGTGGGTGGAGTGGGTGGAGGCTGAGAGCAGTAGTGTGGGTGGTGTGTGGGGTGGAGTGGGTGGAGTGGAGTGCGCAGTAGTGTGGGTGGAGTGTGGGTGGTGTGGGTGGAGTGGGTGGAGAGGGCGCAGCAGTGGGGTGGAGTGGGTGGAGTGGGTGGAGCGAGCGCAGTAGTGGGGTGGTGTGGGTGGAAAGGGCGCAGCAGTGGGGTGGTGCGAGAGAATTTAGGCAGGCTGAACACGAGTCGCGCAGCTGCATTGTGAATCATTTGCAGTGGACGAATAGCGTTCTGTGGTAGAACCTGCCAGCAGAGAGTTACAGTAGTCCAGTCTCGAGATGACGAGAGACTGATCCAGGACCTGAGCAGTCTGTGTGGATAAAAATGGTCGAATCCTTCTGATGTTGTAGAGAAGGTGACGTCAAGAGCGAGTAACGTTAGAAATATGGGAAGAGAAAGATAATGTACATAGTCCCCCCTGAGATTGTGAGCAGTGATGGAGGGAGAAAGTAGGGAGTTATGGAGAGTTATGCTGAGATCCTGACCAGGAGATGAATCACATGGGATCACCAGCAGTTCCGTTTTCTTCGGGTTGAGTTTGAGTTGATAAACGCTCATCCACGAAGCGATGTCAGATAGACAGGCTGATATTCTATTAGACGCTGTTGTATCTGATGGAGGGAAGGAGAAGATGAGTTGAGTGTCATCAGCATAGCAGTGGTAGTCAAATCCATGAGAGGAGATGACCACTGAGAGAGAGAGTATCATGGTATCACTAAGCTTGATCAAGGCCCTTAACCCTCTGCACTGTAACATCTAGCACTCGTGTTAACTCTCTTTATGTTGACATTTTGAACCAAAGTCAGACAATGAAATCAACTAAAAAATAAAACGCATCAAATATCTCAAGATCTAAGTAGAGTATGATTAAACAACAACAACAAAAACAGAATGATCAGCTTTATTATTAATAACTAGGGCTGCATGATATTGGAAAAATATGCAATATTGGTGTTGAATATTGCAATAATGATATCGTTTGCAATCTTTTTATTAGATGTTTTAAAACCCAAAACTATTATATATGTAATTATCATACAGAAATAAACAGTTAATGGAAATGGGAGATTAATCGTAATTATTATGGTTTATGTCGATGTTGAAAAACGAAAAGTGATTTTATGAGTTAACCTTGGTTTGCCGAAACATCCACTTCTATCCGCTGTGTTCCACTTTAAGACTTTGGTTAGCGATGTTGTAGTTCTGAGAGAGCTGCATTATGGGTAGTGTAGTGCGGAACAACGTATTGGGTAAGCGTGTGTTAAACAGAGTGAAGGAAAGAAACTGATGTGTGGTTATATTGAGATTCCTGTGAGTTCATCCACCCGGGACATTCTTTGTTGCATTGTATTTGTTATGCACCACACAGACAAATGATCATTTCTTTTCAAGCGATATATTAATGAACTTTATTACCATTATAATGACTTGTTTTATATTCAGTGCTATTCAAACTCAAAACATTTACGTGTATATTAATGAGTGTGAAGTGTGTGTTGTTTCTGACTGGTGAGAAGTCCAATGTCAGGTTTCATTCCTGTCACAGCCTTAAAGACTGATGCAAATGTTCATTAGTGAGTCTCTGATCGGAGTTTTCGTCAGTGTCATGCATGATAAGGTGGGCGTCGGCGGACAGTGGGCGTGTATCGGCATGAGTATGAGGGAGAGACCTGCACTCCCGCCAGACCCGACGCAAATGAGTGTGGCGCGGATGGTAACGCGGGTGTGAGCGGGAATATATTCATGTGTGTGCGGCTTGTGGGAGAATACATTATTCGAGGGACAAAATGGTCTTAAAAATATATATATATATAAAAATGTATTTGTATATAAAAAAAAACACTAAAAACAAATGAACATTAGAATCTAATGCAAAAAGCAAGAATATCAACTAAAATAAAAATAAATGATTTACAAGCACAAGCTCAGGAGTGACTTAAATATAACATATTTATGCATGAACGCGGGCGGGAGCGGGATAAAATAATAAATAGTTTTGCCGGAGAGGGGCGGTAAAGTAAAAAATCTAAAAGTAAAAAATCTAGTATGAGGGAAGGAAAGGGCCGGGGCACATATCGAATAGGGAGGCGGGACTCTCGCATCACTGTCATGATTGGTCTGTCATTCCGACAGGCGTGGTGTGATTGGTGTGGTGTGATTGGTGCTTCCTGGAACAATAATCCTTACACATATATTACAATCGGTACAGAAAAGGGCACGCCCAAATAAATAAAGGAGTTCCTTAAATAAGATTTTCTTCCCTGTTAAAGGGGAAATCCCACAGTGAGATACAGAACGGAAAGTGAACTGTTGTTTATCACTTTTCCTTCCAGCTCGGAACAATAAATCCTTTACACTTTCCCATATATTACTGTAGTAATCTCTTGTAACCGGAGTATTAATCCCACTGTAATTAATACAGTTCACCAAAAAGGGCAATCTCACCCTGTCTTGCGATCCCGCACAGTGGTAGGTGGGCTCTGGAACTGCCAGTCTGCGGTAAGGAAAGCTGATTTCATTACTGGTCTATCTTCCCATCATGCCTTTGATTTCTTTGCACTCACAGAGACCTGGAATTTCCCCTCAGAATACGGTCACTCCGGCTGCTCTCTCCTCTGCCTTTGCCTTCTCTCATTCTCCCAGAGCAACAGGTCGAGGTGGTGGTACAGGTGTACTGTTATCCCGGAGATGGTGTTTCACACCTCTCCTTTTGTCTAATCTAACCATCTCCTCTTTTGAATTTCATGCCGTTCTCAGTTACTTCTCCAGTCAAACTGCTGATCATCGTTGTGTACCGTCCACCTGGTCCGTCTTGGAAGACTTCCTTGAAGAAATGGACACACTTCTCAGCACTTTTCCAATTGACAACACTCCTCTGGTTGTACTCGGTGACTTCAATCTAACCTATGACAAACTCCACTCCTCTTGTCTTCTGTCTCTCTTTAACTCCTTTTTCTTTGACACTTAATAACAGCCCTCCCACCCACAGGGGAGGAAATGTCCTGGACCTGGTCTTCACTCGCCCTTCCACAGCTACAGACTTGACTTGCTACCCCACTCCACACTTCTGACCATTACTTAGTCTCATTCGCAATCACACTCTCTTCCCACCACACATGGAAACACCTCACAACATCTCTCTCTTACCCGACAGAATATTCACTCAATCTCTCCATCCTCTGTATCTTCTGTACTATTTCATCTCTTCCTGACCACGACTCATTCTCTTCTCTCTCCTCTAGACTCTGCTACTGACTCTCTCCTCTACTCTCTTTCCTCCGTCTATTGACCTGCTATGTCCCCTGACGGCTAAACCCAAGAAACCTTCTTGTCCCTCTCCCTGGCTGTCAGGAGTGTTGCGCAGCAATCGACGTGAGCTCAGGTCAGCGGAAAAGAGGTGGAAAAAATCACAACGTAACACAGACCTGACATCCTACCGTGCTCTCCTAACAAAATTCTCTTCTGATGTGACCTCTGCCAAGACTGCCTTCTACAAGGATAAGTTCGAGGCCTCTATCCATAATCCTCATAAACTTCATAAAATATTTTCTTCACTACTCACCCCTTCTACCCCACCAGCTTCTTCCCCCCACCAGAAGACTCGCCTCCTTGCTATGAAAAGAAGATTGAGGAAATCTCATCCCCCCAGACACCACTGTCACCCGCCACTGAGGAATGCCATAGCAGACTTCTCAATCGTCACTGACGATGAGTTGATGAAAACCATCCAGTCTTGCAACCCCACCACCTGTCCACTAGATCCAATACCCTTCATCCATGCTCCAGACCATCTCACATGATCTCCTGCCCTTCATCTCCACAATAATAACGGGTCCTAACTTCTGGATGTGTACCGGCTTCCTTCAAGCAAGCAAGGGTCACTCCCATCTTAAAGAAACCTGCTCTGGACCCATCAGATATCAACAACTACAGACCGGTATCTCTTCTCTCTTTCCTCTCTAAAAACTCTAGAACGTACTGTCTTTAACCAACTGTCTGCCTATCTCTCTCAGAACAACCTTCTAGATCCCAACCAATCTGGCTTCAAAGCAGGACATTCCACAGAGACTGCTCTCCTGGCAGTCAGGGAAAAGCTTCATGCTGCCAGATCCGACAGATTGTCCTCCGTCCTCATCCTGCTCGATCTCTCAGCAGCTTTTGATACAGTGAACCACAAGACCCTGTTAGCTACCCTCAGGAGTCTCGGTATCTCTGGAGCTGCATGGAATTGGCTTTTCCTCATACCTGGAAGGTCGATCATTTCAGGTATCATGGAGAGGATCGACATCTGCTCCACGCAGACTCACCACTGGTGTACCACAAGGCTCAGTACTTGGTCCTCTTCTTTTCTCACTCTATACTCTTCTCTCTCTCAGTAAAGTCATCTCCTCTCATGGATTTGACTATCACTGCTATGCTGATGACACTCAATTAATCTTCTCCTTCCCTCCATCAGATAAAACAGTGTCTGCTAGAATATCAGCCTGTCTATCTGACATCGCTTCGTGGATGAGCGTTCATCAGCTCAAACTCAACCCGAAGAAAACGGAAATGCTGGTGATCCCATGTGATTCATCTCCTGGTCAGGATCTCAGCATAACTCTCCATAACTCCCTACTTTCTCCCTCCACCACTGCTCGTAATCTCGGGGTAACTATAGACAATCAATTATCTTTCTCTTCCCATATTTCTAACGTTTCTCGCTCTTGTCGTTACCTTCTCTACAACATCAGAAGGATTCGACCATTTTTATCCACACAGGCTGCTCAGGTCCTGGTTCAGTCTCTCGTCATCTCGAGACTGGACTACTGTAACTCTCTGCTGGCAGGTTCTACCTCAGAACGCTATTCGTCCACTGCAAATGATTCAAAATGCAGCTGCGCGACTCGTGTTCAACCTGCCTAAATTCTCTCGCACCACCCCACTGCTGCGCTCGCTCCACTGGCTTCCTGTAGCTGCACGCATCAGATTCAAAACACTGACGCTCGCCTACAAAGCCAAAAATGGATCTGCACCATCTTACCTCCGCAACCTCATCACCTCCCGTACTGCACCTCGCTGCCTGAGAGCGTCCAGCACTGCTCGCCTGGTTCCACCGTCTCTCAGGGTAAAAGGTAAGGCCAGCTCAAGGCTCTTCTCTGTTCTGGCACCGATGTGGTGGAACGAACTTCCACTGGAGGTCCGAACAACGGAGACACTGTCTCTAAATTATTCCAAAGTGAATAAAAAGTGGATGGATGGATCTGACCCGAATCCATCCACCCACCCGACCCACCCACCCATCCATCCATCCATTTATCCATCAACCCAATCCATCCATCTATCTGACCCACCCACCCACCCACCCACCCCACCCATCCGTCCATCCATCGGACCCACCGACCCACCTGAAAGTGAATAAAATTAGGTGTTTAATCAAAATTCCAAATAATGTAATAAATTGAGCATTCATAATATGTTTAAATGAGTTACACAAGTTCACAAGTTTATTCGTTATTATTAAGTACAATGTTGGTATTTAATGTTAGTACAAGAATTTCCCTCAGGATCAATAAAGTATCCATCCATCCATCCACCTGACCCACCCATCCATCCATCCATCCACCCGACCCCAATCCACCCACCCACCCATCCACCTGAAACCCATCCATCCATCCATCATCCATCTCCATCCATCCACCATGAACCAACCACCCACCCATCCATCCATCCACCGGACCCACTCACCCATCCATCCATCTATCCACCCATCCATCCATCCATCCATCCACCGACCCAACCACCAAACCCCATCTATCCATCCGACCCACCCATCCATCCATCCATCCACCTGACCCACCCCCACCCATCTATCCACCCATCTATCCACCCATCCATCCATCCATCCACCCACCATCCACCCACCCATCCATCCACCCACCCACCCATCCACCTGACCCACCCACCCATCCATCCATCCATCCATCCATCCATACCCAGACCCACTCACCCATCCATCCATCCATCCATCTGACCCGAATCTATCCATCCATCCACCCGACCCACCCACCCATCCATCCATCCATTTATCCATCAACCCAACCCATCCATCCATCCATCTGACCCACCGACCCACCTACCCATCCATCCAAACCGACCAACCCACCCACCCACCCATCCATCCATCCAAACGACCCATCCACCCATCCATCCACCCACCCGTCCATCCACCCACCCGTCCATCCATCCATCCATCCATCCAAGGATACAGTTCTAAGCATCAACATATAACGCTATATTTGATAGCCTCTGTAAAGCTGTTTTAGGGTTAAAAACGCAGCACAAATCAAAGTGAGTAGAATTCAGTTTGGCTCATGCGCTGCTTTGAGGTGTTTGTTATAAACAGAACATTCAGTACGCTCAGAGTCATTCTGGACAACAAACAGTATTTTCTCTATGACCTGCTGCTGAAACAACAGAGATTCTTCAAACGCCACTGTTTTCTGATTTTAATTGAGCTGTTGGTGATTAAAATGAAACAGAGTTGTCAGTATCCATAGAGATCATGCTGAAACTTTCTTTACTGGTGTGATTCCAGTGAAAATGTTTTAAAACAGTTATTAAAGACTTTTCTTCACTAAAGGGTCATTGTTATTATACACATTATACATATGAAGTGTGGAAATGACACCACCATCACTCGTCATTGTTCTGTTTGCACACAGCCCATAATATTTCATCTTATCTGGAACCTTCATTATACATTTGCATTTATTACAATTTGGATTTGGCAGATGACATTATCCACATTGTAAATACTAACATTGTAACATCGAATAAAAATGAACTCATTTTATATCATATTCTTGATGGATAAACAACAATATTAGCAGTTTCACCTTTTTACACAGTTTTACAGTCTGACTTTATTTCTGTCATTTTTCTACAAAACATCTTTAAGATCTGTTCAGATTTATATTTTATTAAAAATGTTTGACATCACTCTTTTGAAGATTCCTGCTTGCTTTTTTTGGGCCCTTTCATTTTTAACTATAGTTTTTCTTCTGTTTATTATTACTGTGTTTGTAAAGCACATTTGCTAAAACACATTATAATTAAATTATCATTAAATGGCTTTAATTGAATTTGGATTGTGATGTAATCATCTAATGAACTGACTTACTGATTATCAAACATGATAATAATTGTTTGCACTGACTCGTAATCAGGTGATCAGGTGATAAACATCTAGGTAGGATTTAAAAAAGAACATTTTGTGCACCATTTAGACATCCAGAGGAAACTCAAACATGGTAACAATTAACAAAAAAGTTCATATCCCAATGCATGCTGGGTAAAATTCCATTGGGGAATTGTTTAAGGTCCTGTAGGGGAAGCCGTTGTTATACACACAGCGCGTTCGGACTGCTAGCAGCAGGTTAAACACTGGGGAGTCGGAAAAATAATACATAAACCAAAGTTCTTAGCAGGAAGCGGAACTTTTGTTTTCCTCCGCGTACACAGAATTCCCAACATGCATTGCAGCATGAATAAATTATGCAACAGAGGGTTTTTACTATTTTCTTTATCTGTTTTTCCTTTGTTGTGACTTTTAAGTAAACTGTTTTTTGAAGTTCAGGGCTTTTTTTATGTCAATTTCTGATTATCACCAGAGTTGAGATTCATACACTGATTATTGGTGTTTGTGTTGATGTTTTTTCTACTAAAACCATGTTGTTTGTGCATGGCATGTAACATTGCAGTTGTGTAAAGATTGATTGCTTTAATATTATATAACACATTTAAAAAGTGAGTAGGATTAGTTTATTAGAATAGCTTGGACATCACAGACATGTAGGCAGTCTTAGCTGTCCATAACGTATACTATTAAAAACTGCAACTAAGAGGAAAAAATAAATAAAAATAATAATAATAATAATAATAAACGTCATGGATCAAGATCCCATCTACATCCTGTGCTCTGACCCCAGCTTCCAAAAACAAGCTGGGATATGCAAAGAAAAGAATTTCCCTCACAGGATCAATAAAGTATCTAAAATAAATAAATAAATAAATAAAATAATATTATTGTGTATATGGAGATTTTATTGACACTTGAGCATAAGATTTGTATGTGCTTTATATGTGGGACATTTTTGCTGACTCAGCCACAAGGGAGGTCAGGTATTGAGATAAAGTGAAGAGGCTATGTGGTGCTCATTAGGGTTGAAGTCAGTGATCTACTCAAGATCTTTCACTCCAAACAATATTAACGATATCTAAATACAGATGTCTTTGTCCCCATTGCCATTCTGTAAGAGTTTTGGGCCTCGTAGCTCTTACAGTACAATTTAGTGCCTCAAACTTCATTGTACCAATTCGGGGACGTACCATATATTGCTCAGGAAAAGTCGGGTGTTCCAATACATTTATCCATATATGGTATATTTTACCATCACAACAAAAACATCACAACAAAAAGTGTGTACAACAAACTAGAACCCTGGATGTACCGGGAGGTCCATCTTCTGCTCAGAGCACACAACACAGCCTTCAGGTCTGATCTCTGACCACAACCCACCCAACAGATCACCCCTAACAAGGTCTGCCCCAAAGCCGAGATGTTATCAGGTGAGCAGCCACTCGTGCTCTCCACCTCTGAAGTGTGTGCTACACTGAAAAAAGTGAATGCACGGAAAGTAACCGGCCCTGACAGCATCCCTGGCCATGTACTCAGAGTGTGTGAGGAGCAGCTAGACTAGGTGTTCACAGACATCTTCAAACTCTCCTTGACTGAGTCAAGCGTACAAACGTACAGTTACCCCATCATCACAAAGTGCTTCCAAAGACTGGTCTTAAACCACCTTAAACCCAGTCTAGCACCCAGTCTGGACCCAATACCAACTCACCTATCACCCGAATAGGATGCCATTTCCATTTATGGCAAGACGCCCTTATCCAGAGTGACTTACAAGGTGAGCAATTAAGGGTTAAGGGCCTTGCCCAAGGGCCCACTAGTGATCATTTTGTTCTGGTGGGATTTGAACCTGCAATCTTCCAGTCCAATGCCTTAACCACTGAGCTCCCACCTCCCAAGAGCCTTTATTTGTCCCATATACATTATAGCACATGAAATTCATTTACACAGTTCTTCATTCTGCCCTGGATGACCCTGACACTTATGCAAGGATGTTGTTTGTTTGTTTTGTTTTTTTTACACACTTGAACAACAACCACAACAGGGGTGTGAAGAAAAAACAATTAATAATAATAATAATAATAAAACATTTTTTTTTAGATAATAATAATAATAATAATAGAAATAGGGGGTGCTCACCTCTCTACAGCAGTAATCACAGGATCATCATGCCTCACACATCTGTACGACCCCCCCCTCAAAGAAATATGATATAGCATGATATAATGATATAGCATCATTAAACAAATCCTCTTCTTAGAATCGTGGATATTGCCAAGCTCATATACAGCAAGAATGGGTTCCACCTTCTATAAAATATGACATCTTTGTTGTAAGAAGCACATGTTAAATAATTCAATGATACATATTCCAATATAAATCTGTGCCATAATGCCTTAGAATGGGAATTATCCATTAACCAGTTCAGGAAAATACATTTCCTTGCACAAAATGTTAAGAATCTACAAAGTGTCTTTTTATGCTGGTCACTGATGATGTCATCATATATTCCAAGCAACATATGTTTTGGACCATAACCAACATTCATAGCTAACATTAAATTCCCACTCAATCATAGCCCAAAACTGCTGAATCTCACGACAAAACCAAAAAACAATGAACAAGATCCACTTCCTGTGTTTTACACTTCAGGCACAGTGGTGAACAGTCACGCTTACATTTGTGTCTCCGCGAGGGCGAGATATGAGCTGTGTGCAAAATGTTCAATTGCATTGCTTTTACCTTATTACATACACTAAGGGTCCCTACATTTTCCCCACGCCTCCACCCACTGATCGTCTGTAAGTTGTATATCAAGCGTCCTTTCCCCATGCTTCTTTCAATGAATCCTTATTTGAAGAGCTTGGAGAACTTTATAAAAAGAACTTGTAGAACCGTTCCTATGTGAAAAAAAGTTCTCTCTCTCCACAGCCGAAATGTCCAGGTTTGTGAGGAAGGTAGAATCATTTTTCACAAAATGCCTTAACTGTAAATAATGGAAAAAAAACTCCCTTTGTGGAATATTATACTTGGTGACTATTTGGTCAAATGACATCAAAACGTCTCCATCAAATCTATCATACAGAGTAGCGAGACCTTTATGTGCCCAGACTCGAAAAGTGCTGTCTGTATTCCCCGGCAGAAAGTTATAATTATCACAAATAAAAGTGAATGAAGAGGTGAGTCGGGATCGTGTCATCGTGATGGGGTTAATAGACGCAAGACGTTAAGAACTTTTATGAAAAAGCAAATTAACGAAAGGAAGTTTACTGAGTGAGCTTTCGATATCAAACCACACTGCTTTGGACCCTCTGTGTAACCAGTCAGAAATACAACGTAAATGAACACTTAACTGATATCTCCGAATATGTGGAAGGTCGAGACCCCTTACTGAAGATGGAAGCGTTAAGGTCGAAAAGGATGTTGTTTGTTGATTTCAGCTCAGCTTTCAACACAGTTAGACTTTCCAAGCTAATCTTGAACCTGGAACAGCTTTTAACTGGATCCTGAACTTCCTCATGAACAGACCACAATCTGTTCGACTGATCACCTCCTTCAGACGTGCTGGCAATCACACTCACACTCCCATTCACTGCTGTCGAACGTCTTCCCAGCTTCGAGTTCCTTGGAAAGCACATCTCTGAGGATCTCCCCTGATCTCTGAACTCTGATCAGGAAGGCACCAACAGCACCTGGATTTTCTGAGGAGACTTCAAATGTCCCGTCTGGGCTCCAGGATACTGGAGAACTTTTACCGCTGTACCATTGAGAGCATCGTCACTGTCACATATCCAGCTCACTCGCAGCTCTCGGACGTTATGATTAGCTGTGACGGATGTTATGCCGACGAGCCTCAGGGACTAAACATACGACAAACACACTCTTCAGAAATCTTCACAGACCAGTGATTTTATTAAGGACATTTGTCTAACACGTGCCCGCGCCAAAGTAAATAACATAATTACACTTAAAATATTCTCAAAATAAACTACACCGAGGGGACACGGTGGCTTAGTGGTTAGCACGTTCCCCTCACACCGCCAGAGTCCGGGTTCGATTCCCGTCTCGGCCATGTGTGTGTGGAGTTTGTGCATGTTCTCCCCGTGTCTCAGGGGGTTTTTCTCCGGGTTCTCCGGTTTCCTCTCCCGGTCCAAAAACATGCACAGTAGGTTGATTGGCACCTTGGAAAAATTGTCCCTAGTGTATGAATGTGTGTGTGTGTGTGTGTGTGATGGGTTGGCATTCTATCCAGGGTGTATCCTGCCTTAATGCCCATAGACGCCGGATATAGACACAGACTCCCCGTGACCCGAGGGAAGATCGGATAAAGCGGTAGAAGATGAATGAATGAATGAATGAATAAACTACACCAATCAAAAAAGTAAAGAAGCGGAATGCAGGAAAATAATATCTGATTTCCAAACAGTATCGTGTTAAGGCAGACGCTCACACAAGGCCTGTTAGGCCAAACTCAGACCACCTGTACATTTCCTTCTCCTGCCACAAACACACTAGTGCATCACACCACCACCACAGGCAAATCACTTAACACTAAATACTGGACTTACATCACATAAATATTATCACATACATCTATTCTTTGAGACTCACAACCATTAATAGCACAGTGATAAAACCAGTCCTACACTTTGCAGATATGAAAATTACCCATTCAACTATTAAACAGATCTCTATACCTGCAAATGCGGTAAGCGTTCAGTAAAAAGATTCTAGGCATAAATAACCCAGGAATGTTCTTTCCTATAGACACATAATACTCCAAGATATGAAATAAAGATAAATATAGCATTAACGTAGTTAACTATTACCTTTAAAATATTAAAATATAACACATTGTGTACAAATCCATACACATAATCGTAATTACGTCACCCTGGATAAGGGCGTCTGCTAAATACCGCAAATGTATATGTATATTATCTGGCTAGTGAAGTTCATGTGATTATAGTCCTGCACATCATCACATTCACAAACTGCATCTCAGTGTGGTACAGAAACTGCACTGCTTCAGACAGTAAAGCTCTTCAGAGGGTGGTGAAAACCGCCCAAAGAATCATTGTACCTCAGCTACCTACTTTGGATAACATTTATGATAAACACTGTTTTCGAAGGGGGAGGGGCAAAGATACATCACACCCCAAACATGGACTGCTTACACGTCTCCCATCAGGCAGACACTACCGATGTCTCAGAGTATTCTACTGCAGCCTTTATACCTTATTCACCTCTGTAATTATTACAATAAATACCCAATTTATTGTAAATAACCCACTTATGCACTTGCGGTTAGATGCTAACTGTATTTTATTGGCTCTGTACCTTTCACAATGACAATAAAGTTGAATCTAATCTAATCCAGTCTAATATAAATGTACTTTTCGCACAGTCTTGTTTTCTGCAGTTCACTGCAAGCCAAAAAGGGAGACAATTATATGTTTACTTACTAATGTAACCAAGGTCAAGAGGACAGCACCACCAGCAGTGAGATGGCAATAGTTATATTTCTTTGTTAGTCTCCCTGCCAGTATGAAAGTTAGCAATCTAATTAATAAGATTTACAGGAAATCGGAGACTTTGTACAACTGAACAAACCCGTGTATTGTCTTTAATTATTTCTCTTTCATTAATCTTCCTCAGGATGTGTTATGAACATCAGCATTATTGTCATTTAGTTGGCAGATAATTACTAGGCTACATGCGGAGCCGAGCCTCATGATACCTGTGGACAGATGGTGAAATGCACAGGGGAAAAAATACCTTGAAATATGACACAAACACAAAATTGTCGACAAGAATATGAACAATCTGTTCATAAAGATTAGGTTCATGAAAACATTTTGGCAGACTTGGCATTGAAAGTGGACACAGTAAAGCTTAAACTGGACTTATGAACAAGAGAGTAAATGCAGGGGAGATGAATGATTATATATATAATTCTTTGTAACAACAAATAAATAGGTAATCTATCTCTAGATAGATTAGAAAGAGTTTTATATTAGCATGTGCTTATTAATGTCTGAAAATTAAATGATGTGAAAAGCCGGTCAGCTTTTGCTAGTCGTTTATGTGTTTATACCCACTTCAGAGCATAAAGCAGAATGTTTGTTTGCTTGCGTTGATATTTGTTTGTTTGGTTTGTTGGCTGCTTGGTTACTTTGGCAATATACGATTTCCATTAGTATCAAATAGAAAGACCAGTACTGTTCCATCTCAGACCGTGAACCCTGTGTCATCAGAGCATGTTCTGCACAGAACCAGTTTATCTGGTGGTTATTCATTTGGCAGCCCGTGGGTCGAATCCGGGCCCCCGAGGTGATTTGTTCTGGCCCTCCAAATATACCAGTGTGACAAAGACATATCTAGAATAAAGTTTAGTTAAGTGGGGGAAAAGGCGTTACAATTATGAAGTGATGTGATGTGTCATGTGACGTTAAGCGAGTGGCGCCCTGTCTGGTGAGACGCGATGACCCACAGAATGATGATAGATGTTCACTTTTGTTCATTTCTTCTATTTATTTGTTTCTTTGTATTTTTCTACAGAAAAAATCTGCAAATTCAGTGTAAAAACATGAACCTACTACAGCCTCCTTATACAAAATATCTCATTCAACTTAAAAAAAAGAAGTCTAAAACATAAGATATATGCTTGTTTGAATGTAAAAGACGTGTGCATCTACAATACACGTGTTGTTGTTTATGCGGTTTCAATTTACAACTCATGTACTTGTTTAAATGTAGAAAATCCTACTTGAGCAATTCACTGATTTGATTCAAAATACAACATTTGAATATGTTTGTAGAAAAGCATATTGTACAATGCACTGATGCTGTGTAGATGTTTTGATGTAGAAAAAAAAGCCTACTTGGGTGTCTTAAGGTGCAAAAATACACCATGAGCTCTTATATTGCAGTTGTGTCATCGCTCATATTGCAGGTCCAAATCTCTCCACCCCCTCATTTGGGATGATTTTTATGAATTGGACCCCCCCCCATGATAAACTCATTGAATAGATCCAATCTAATGGTTTGTCTCCGGTGACTTTGAATTTTATGTTCATTAAACTAGCAGAGATGTGTGGCCACAAAGACTTGGCTGAATCCCGTGGCTTGATGCCTGATTATTAGAACACCACCGACACTAAATGAACCGGACATGAAATAAATGCACTGTCATTCGCACTAATTAGTGTCTAAGAGGCCACTGTGGCCCTATTAGAAATACAGTAGAAAAACAACAATAACCAATAACCATCATAGACTTTAATATGAACTGTGATAATCCAAAGGACATTCTGAATTTCTTTCTATATCATAATGGAGCCTCGTTCATCACATAAAAAACATCCCTGATTTAAATAATAAGATTTGGCATAAATAGACGTGACACTGCTGTGGCTTCATCACTGCCTCATTTCATTTTGATTGTGTGATTATGTTTGCATTATATGTAGAAGTCTAGAATCAAATCCTGAAATGTCATATAAATCTAATACAAAATAAACTCATTTGATTGGTTAGACCTTTGATCCCTTTAACGTTTATGAGGTTGTTAAATGTCAATGTTTCACTCTACAGTAGTGGAGAATTTGTCCTATGGAGGAAAACCTTAGTACCCTGCTATAATGATGACACTTGCGCACACACACACACACACACACACACACACACACACACACACACACACACACACACACACACACACACACACACACACACACATTCACTTTCGTCAACATTTTCCAAAATGGTGTGGGAGGAAAACCTCGTTAATTATTTAAAGGCTCTCACTGCCACTAAAGTCTGTATATTTCTCCAACTGGATGGAAGAAAAGAAAAATGACTAACTTTTGTTGCAACAATATCAGAGTTATTTAGAAGTAATCACTGTGGGGGTTTTTTCCGCAAAGGAAAACATGATCTAATAAACTTCTAATTTATCTAATAAACTTAAGTATAAGATTAGATAATTAGCTATAATTAAAAGAGACTGCTGTTATTCACTGTCATTCATTTACTTTAAAATTTTTACTTAGAAAAATGCAATTATCAATATATTCTATCTCATGTACAGTATATACTTATCATTGCTCATTTACTCATTATACCACTGCCCCTATATACCGTTTAAACTGTTTACATATGCAATTTATCATATATTCTAGATAATGCATATACTTATCACTCATTTACTCTCACTGTATCCCCCCCCCTTTATTTACTGTTTATATACTATTTACTATAGATTTCCTTCTATTGTACATATGCAAATTATTTATTGGTATATACTGACTATTTATACTAATTATTACACTAACTGTAGTTCGTTGCCAACTTTTACTTGACAATAAAGTAAACAAATCTAAAGTTTATTCATTTTTGTTCATTATTTCTGCTTTCAACAGTCACATTCTAATTATTTCTGCCACTTACTAAAATATAAAATTCTATTTTTAAATAATAGTAATAATAATATAACATTTTATTTTATTAAAAATATAGAGATTTCCTATATGTATTTCAGTAAAGCCGCTTTTGGATAATGATCAACATCCAATAAGGAACATTAAACCAAAGGAGCTTTACCAAAATAAACACGTTCTGCTTCATAATTTAATAGACATCTATTGATACAAATATTGATACAATAATAATACGAATACTAATTGATAGAAATGATGAGCAAATCAGTGGCTACATTGGCAAGAACAGAATATGGAAAGAAAACTTGCATGTAAATGTCATCGTCAGTTGAGACAAGAACAAACACATTTAGTCACAAAACAAAGACTCCAAACAAAAACAAAAGACTAAGTGCATAATCCAGGGTTGTGATGTCAAACTTTCAGGATTTATTTCTGCAGGAACAGCGTCAGACAGTTCCATGAAAATATCTCAAGTTACAGCAATTTTTATACCATTTTCTACCGTCCACATAATTATTTATATTTCTTACTTGTCAACGTTCCACTTAATTATTTGACAACAGGCACATCACCCTGCAACCATTATCTCCAATAATAACAATACTGAGTGGGGCACGGTGGCGTAGTGGTTAGCACGTTCGCCTCACACCGCCAGGATCCGGGTTCGATTCCCGTCTCGGTCATGTGTGTGTGGAGTTTGTGCATGTTCTCCCTGTGCCTCAGGGGGTTTTTCTCCGGGTTCTCCGGTTTCCTCCCCCGGTCCAAAAAAATGCACCCGGTATTGTCCCTAGTGTGTGAATGTGTGTGTGTGTGTGTGTGTGTGTGTGCCCTGCGATGGGTTGGCATTCCATCCAGGGTGTATCCTGCCTTAATGCCCATAGACGCCTGAGATAGGCACAGGCTCCCCGTGACCCGAGGGAAGATCGGATAAAGCGGTAGAAAATGAATGAATGAATAACAATACTGTACAGTACTTTCCCCCAAAAGCTAATGGCGGGAAGTCCTTTTCATCTTTATTTTATTTTTTTTTTATATTTTTGGAGTAGAAATAATAAATGGAAATGACAGGCTGGACTCGGCCTGTCCATGACCCTTTAACATGACATATTACACTAACTGAAACTACGGCCAGAAACCATATATGGTTATTACACCTGCACTGGCAGATCAATCACTTACTGTGTACCCTTTTATTGGTTATACTGAATATTAGTGACAAAGAATTAACTGTAATAATAATAAAATGAAAAAAAAGAAATAACAATGAGAAAATTAATAAATAGAACCAAGCAAAGACTACGAATGTACTTATATTATATTGATAGCATTGTTGAGGTTATAAAGCAGGAGTGTGAAACTCACTGTGGGTCACGTCAGTATTACGGTGTCCCTCAAAGTACCAGTTATAAGACAGTGTTTGATGAGCGACGCCGCCTCATAACACAAAACACACACAGCGCTTTTTCTCCTTGAAACACAAACATGTATTCAGCATCTTCCTTCTGTTCAGCATCTTCATTCAGTTTCTTCCATCTGTAGCAATCTTTCACTTCCTGGACATTTTGGGATAGAAATTTCTCACTTCCACTTGTTGTAAAAATCACCCTCTGTAAACGCTGATGTGAGATACACTGCACTCTAGTGTTGGGATGCCGTCACTTAGTTAATGCATGCTTTAAAGCAGCACAGCCTTATTTTTAGACAATCATGCACCTTTTAAGCTATTGTGGGCCATAAAATGATCTGGCGGGACACATTCTGTCCACAGGCATCAAGTTTTACATGTTTCATAAAAAAAAAAACTAGCACTATGAAATACAAGCAAAGTGTTTCCAGCGAAGGTTCCCAAATGTTTTTTTTGCTAACAGATTTTTTGATAAACTCTAACTTGTTTGAAGACCCTGGAAAAAAAACGTTAATAGAAAACATCACTAGGTAAACTGCTGGACTGAGGCCGTGTCCACACAAACCATTAGCAAAGTGGATCCATTTGAAAACTGCAGTGTGGTGAGAAAACGCTTATAAATGCATTTTGCGTGATGTGTAACGGTGTGATTCGGAGTCACTGCCACAGTATTTCGGGAAAGATCCAGAAAGTAAATAAACACCAGGGAGAAACGGCTCAGGTCTTAAGTTTTGCTCCTACAGTACACGGACTAAAAGGACATTTCAGTGTGTATTAAATTAAATTGATTGAAAATGATAGCGTGAATACGGAGAGTTTTTAGATGAAAATGTCGCTTTCAAATTGATCCGGATTAATGCAGACAAGTTCATTTAGAGTACAATAGAGCTAAATGCCTAATTCAGCGTATAATGAATCAGTGAATTCAGAAGCATAAAACCGCTCCCTCTTTCTCTAACGTTTTTCCAAATTGAGCTGCAGCTGTCATACTGAAAAGAAAAAGTAAGGATATTATGTAGGTGAGAGTGCGTTACTTTACTTCTCACGTGACACCTGTGCAAGTTCATCAGACTGAAAGGCAGATCTTGGGGAGGCGATGACAAAGTTCCAAATAAAACAAAAATCTTAAAAATGAGATGAAAAATGTATATTTGATTTGCGTCTTTGGCATTTTCCCCTATTTTTCCTCTTCTAATACAGCATGGCAGGACAAATCAAAGGTCACCGATTGATTATCTCTGGTTTATATTAATTACAGTCTGTATATTGATTCATGGTTGTTGAGATTAGCTCTCCACAGTAATCTCATGTGTCTTTTGAGTGATCAAGTGAAGCCATCCTTATCTCATCCTTATCTCAGCAGTGATCCAGAGGTGCACAATTTTGTCATCAGCTACACACTGCGATATGTGTGTGTGTGTGTGTGTGTGTGTGTATTAAGGAGTATATCTGCTTTCTGTCTGGATAACTATTCATAGCTCAGTGAAATGGAGGGGGTAGCTCGGTGTAGTCTTCATTGGAGGGGGGAGGGATCCCAGTGGTGGGGGAGCTCGGGAGTTCCCAGTGGTGGGGGTAGCTCGGGAGTTCCCAGTGGTGGGGGGAGCTCGGGGTTCCCAGTGGTGGGGGTAGCTCGGGAGTTCCCAGTGGTGGGGGTAGCTTGGTGGTCTTTCTTGGAGGAGGTGTGTCTGGAGGGTGTGGTTTAGTGGTAAAGGTGTTGGGTTACTGATCAGAAATTCGGGTGTTCGAGTCCCGGTATCGCCGATCTACCACCCTTGGGTCACTGAGCAAGGCTATTAACCCTCTGTACTCCGGGGGGCGCTGTATCATGGGTGTCCCTGAACTCTGACCCCAGTTTCCAAACAAACCTCAAAGAAAGAATTTGCATAATCTTGCATAATCGGGGACGTCGTTCTCTTTCATAGCAAAAACTCCAAACAAAGCACATTTCACTAATTTACTAACATTATTCATTCATTAATCTATTCACCAGTAACCATTTCATCCCGATCACGATCGCGGAGAATCTTGTGTCAAATTCAACTCAGATGGGACTCCAATCCATCTCAGAGCCTCATCCATTCGTGCCTAACGGTTAATTAGCGTACATGCAAGATTTTGGACAGTTTCAGGAAACTGAACAACACTAGAAACTCGGGTAAACACAGGGAGAAATGTGCGATGCTCTAAACAGACACCACTCCGAGCCCGGGATCAAACCGCAGTCCCATGGGGCCGTGAGGCAGCAGAGCTACTCAGCAAATGAAGCTAGCATTGATTCCAGTAGCTAAATTGCCTAGGGAAATTGAAACTAATGGTTATTGACGTTAAATTTCACTTCTAAAAAATGTGTTGTTATTTGTTCTCACCATCAGCAAACTATTTTTTATACTGCCACATGCTTAAACCCTCAGGTGTATACATAATGCACTCGTTCGAAAAGCGTGATGATAATCTATGTGGTCTTAATAGGAAAATCATTTTCATTACAATGTATGTAATTAATGGTTTTCCCATAATGGCCTTTTTTTAGCAGGATAATTCTTCCTATGGAAATCCGTTTGTTTGCATATCCTGGTTAGGATCATACAGTACATTCCCAACAGGATTTCCAACAATACTGTTTCTACTAGCGCCTCCCAGTGGCCTCCCAGTTCCATGCAATACTGCAGAGAAACACTTCCCTGTGAGAGTTGATGCTGGTTTCTAATTGTGAAATCTTGTGGAGATTAACATTAATTACACAGTGCTCAGTGTCTGCTATGCCAAGTATCTATTCTTTTGGGAAATAATACAGATTTTTGGGGGGTTCCTGGGGATGGAGAGCTGACATGTCTCTGGTATTTAATAAGCGAGTGCATAGAAGCTTTACAAAACACCTCGCGTTTTCTGCTCAGTCTTTTGGTGATATGACTAATAGATGTGTCCTGGGTGATTCCTCAAAGCTCTTGTTTCATTTACATTGATGTGACAATAATTTCATGATTGCTTCTCGACGATGCCGTTCTATCTCTGCTATTCCCACACATGTCGAGTGTTTGAATGAGGAGCGCACGCTTCAGGTCATAAATAAAGCGAACGGCTGAGATTTAATTTTCTACCCGAACGGCTTTAAATTGAAACGTGGCTTTAGGTCATATTTAGTCAAGCTTTCCTGTACATTGTTTCTGGGTAAAAAACAAGAAAACATTTTATCTTCTCATTTACTGTGGCTGCGATGGCACATGTATATGCATCCTATTAGGCAGCATTTTTTAATAAACTCTTTAATGATTTTAAAAGCTTCTGTACACAAACGCCAACAACTGGCAGCTGAGCTTGAGAAACTGACCATAAAGTGCGTGGTCATGTTTTACTTTGTATCATAAATGGCCAAGAATGTGTGTGTTCTTACTAGTGCTGTCAAAGTTAATCCATTATTAACACATTAAAGCAAATGGACTTTAACGGCACTAATGTTATTAAGGCGTTATAACGCAGTGTGCATTACTATGTGAGTGATCTGCTCCTTCACTCTGAGTTGTGTTGGTGATTGAACGAAACCCAAACAAATGAATAAAGAAATGAATAAAGAAACGTTCAGTGCGTCCACTCACACTTCCTAAATTTCCCCCAATTACACCTACTAGCTGCACATTCACAACAGGTACGATCTCCTCACTATATTAGTGTATATTACCGTATGGAACCTTACACAAGCATTCCCATTCCCAACATATCACCAGGAACAGAATTCTTAAAGGAGCCACGTCCCATATTTTACAAATAAAACAACCACTAAACAAAGTAAAGTTGTAATTAACAACAAATCAATTCATTAACAAGAAATGAATATTAAAATAATAATATCCAGAGTAAAATAAATATTAAATAATCAATAATTGTATTAAATGGAGAGATTTTGAGAGAAACTGTATATAATTATAATATCTGTTATAGTTAGTTACAGTATTAGAAATATGAAAAGTATTTATTTATGCTACATTGAAAACATGTGATTAATGTGTGATTAAACATGAGTTAACTCATGGCAACCGTATGATTAATCGGGATTAATTATTTTAATCGATTGACAGTCCTAATTCTTACATGCTAAAGACATGGCAGCAGGATGCATTGTGGGAATAAGACAAGTCAGCAGACTGTGTCGTTCTCTGTACAATGTATGTCATTTATGGTTTTCCCATAATGGCCTCTTTTAGCAGGATAATTCTTCCATGATGACGAGTTAAAAGTGTTGATTTGACCTTGAAATTGTACAGATCTCGATCTGCTTGAGTATTTGTGGGATGTGCTAGACAAACATGTCACAACTTGGAGGGTGTAAAGGATCTGCAGCTACTGCTTTAGTGCCAAATATGGAGTTTTGTGATGGCACAAGAGACCTACAATATACTTGACAGGTGTTTTTGGGGGTCATTTTCATCACACGGCACTAAGTATAAATTACAAAATGTATTTACTGACCGGCATGAAACCTCTCATAATATCACCAGCCATAATCAGGCACAACAGAGTCCACAAATTTCCTCAACAGAGCAATTTAGCTACGTAAAAAAAAGTCATGCCAAGAAAAATCATTAAGGTGAAATTGCTACGTGTTATCTCTTAATTGTTCATCTGACGTTACTCGACATGGAATAATTTGTTTCCATTTTCTTAATTACTGTACTCCAATACAACTGCACTGTAAAATCGAAAATGGGGTCCAGAGCCATTGGACTTTGTTGCTATATAATGAACAACAACATGTGCTGAATATCCTGCTGTGACCCTTCAGTGCCACGGTGACATTGGAGGGAGGAGACAAATGATGTGTGTGGAAAAACATGCATTAATCAATACCCAGGTGCACAGAGAGCAATCCTGTGAGACCCAGCGTGTCCTAAAACCAGGACAAGTCTCTGCAGTGCTGTCTCCTCCTACTGCATTATAATTAGTATGCATTCTGCTTAAGCAGATACACCAAAATCACTTTATTCATTAATATTACAACTGCTAATATTTACTCATTTGAAATACATGTATCACATATGTATCCACAGGTTATCTGTCTCTTATCTTAAGTATGATGTAATAGTATAAGCAGTCATTTAAAAAAAACAAACCAAAACAGTTGCCATGGCAATGTAGAATGATTGACAGCTGCACATTGAGCTCAGCCTAGACACTTCTTTTCCTATTAGTAAGCTCAATATTTCAACTTCCTGTTCCTGTGCACCATCCTCACTTTCTATCCGTGTTCATGGAGAATGCTCTGAGGCTTGATACAATAGATTTATACATCAATGCTACGCCAATTTATCATTTCTGGACAGTCGCCTAATGCAAGAATGAGTCTGAAGGTTATATTGAGGTTTTACACTAAAGAAGGAGGGCTGCACATTTACTTTAATGTTAATGGCAAGGTCTTGAAGCATGGCACGTAATGACTGGGTTAATTTACTATATATATATATATATATATATATATATATATATATATATATATATATATATATATATATATATATATATATACTGTCCAAAGGTTTTAGGCAGGCATGAAAATTGCTGTAAACAAATACTTCAATTTACAAAATGTGACGTGAGCGAACAAAAGAAAAAATGTAAATGAAATCAATATTTGTTGTGAGTGACGTTTGGAAGAAGTAGAAGTAGTGGAAGTGATGTGCACTGCCCTCCCCCCCCCACCCACACACACACACACACAGAGTCCTGATCTCTACATCATGGAGTGTGTGTGTGATTACATGAAGAGACAGAAGGATGTGAGAACGTCGACATCCACAGAAGATCTGTGTTTACTTCTCCAAGATGGAACAAACAACCAGCCGAGTTCCTTCATAAACACTGTGTGTAAGTGTATATAGAAGTGTTACTGCTGTTTTGAAGGTAAAATGTGTTCACAACAAATATTCATTTACTTTCCATTTCTCTTTTCTTCATTCACTGCATTTCATTCATTGATGAAAGTAAATAATTTACACTTCCATTTTCCCATTTTTTTCACACCTGCATAAAACTTTAAAACTTTTGCACACACTACTGTATATATATATATATATATATATATATATATATATATATATATATATATATAATATATATATATATATATAAAAGTTAGGCCCCCAGGTGGAGTTCAAAACAGCTGTCACACTAAAGAAGGGCAAAATAGTTCAATCTCGAATTCTTTCTGAACATCAAAAGCGTAGACACACCTGAGGCAGTAACTGGGCCAGAACATGCTGTTGCTATTGATGAGCAGCAACATGAATATGTGGCTTAGAAGCTGGAACTACTTCCTCGCTGATATAGAGCTTTGTACAAGTGCAATTCCAAAAAAAGGATGCGAAGGTTTGCGAATCTCATAGACCCATATTTTATTCAGAACAGAACACAGAAATTGTATTTGTATATGTATTTGTATATGTAATTGTAACAGCAGAAATGGTCAATTTTTAGTAAAAACAAAGGGAATTTGAGAGCTGCAAAACGTCTCAGAAACCGGCAACAAACATCTTCAAAAACTCTGACGTCAATTTTTGGGGGGGAAATCAAAATCATATCAATTAAAGCAATTCCATTAAAGCAATTCCAATTCAATTCAATTTTATTCATAGAACACTTTTTACAATTTGTCATCGTCTCAAAGCAGCTTTACATAATACTTATGTGTGAAAAGTGAAAATCCGTTTGGCCCTGACTTCTTTCTTGCATATCAGCATGTCTCATGTTGTATCGTCCAATATTTTCCTAAGTATTCCAAGAAAGACCAACTAGTGAAACCAGTGAAATGCTCATTGATGCTCAAAAGGTGATGCTCACTGTATAATATAACATACAGCGCATCAACAGCACATCCTTCAGACTAATGAGAGGGGTTATATAGCTTGTTATGAACTTGTTATGCAGGGTATTAGTGGTGTGGAATGGGCTGCTGCACAGACAGGTATTAGAGCTGCAAATGCTTTCATCCAGAAAACCGCTTTTTCAAGGGAAGAAAATATTTTTGGCTTTTTCAGCAAGTTGAATTTGTCCTCCGCTTGTAGGTTTGAGTATTGAGTGTGATCTGAACGTGCCTGTCATCATACAGGAGTGGGTACATAGACATTTTGGTAGTCAGTGCCATCTCCTCAGGAAGTGTGTGATCTCCCTCCCCTCCAGCTCAGTAAATCATTTAGAATGCAATTTTTAAAAAAAACAATCGGATGTCAGGAGCTGTTCTGTTTTCCGTCTGCACTCAGCACCTTCTGTTATTCAGCTGCAATGATTTCGATGTAAAAGTTCGTTTCAAAACATTGGATGGATAACAGCAAACCAAAACACCAGGCTTTAGCTTTTGGAAAGGTCAACAAGCTCATTAGGCAGATCCCCAACTCAAATCACTGTTTATATTCATACAAAAAGGGAGAGAGAATTATAGAGACAGCATGAAACACACACACACACACACACACACACACACACAATGACTCAATGATGTCACATGCAGCTAGTCTGTTTTTCATTGTGAATTTCTGTGAAAAATCTCTAGATTACTGGTGATTGCATAAGCTGTGAATGTATATTGATATTCTGGACGAGATCACTCCAGGCCACCCGGCGAAAACACACACCCCAAACCGTACACTTATAAAACTTGACAAAGTTTTTTTTTCCCTATAAAATACGACGTATGTGATGAACTTATGAAATGTTTCATTGTGCACACAAAAGCAGACTTGCACCAGTTTCATACAGGATAAATGGTTTATTTAGGGAGGGGGGGGTGTGGCTCCATGGTTAAGGCCATGGGAAAGAATTTTAACATATTTGTATATCAATTGACATATAATTATTAAACTATACTTTAATTGTTTAGAAAGTGACCAATATTCTATCTGCAGGTCGATTTCTCCTCGCTAAACTGTTTCTCAACTGCGTTTTCTGCGCACCGATACTGCTACAGGAATATGACATATAACAACACCACAGAGAGCGAGGCAAGTCCTGAGAGTCACATAGAATATATATCAGGGGTGGGGCTCTTACGGCCCACGGGCCACATCCGGCCCACGGGCCGCATCTGGCCCACTGTCCTTTTAATCCGGTCTGCCCTTGATCGGTACAGAATCGTCCAAATCAATTCATATCATAATTATGACTGTATTCATTTGACCTTTTCCTGTAATTACATGACGTTCCACCAGGTGGCGCATTAGGCTCTGTGATACATTGAGTATTAACATTAATGTCTTTTATATCTTTATTTTTGATATGTATGTATGGCCTGGTGAGTGGGGGGGGGGGGTACATGCTTGCTACGATACGTTAATCCCTCCGCATACTCCAAGATTAAGAGCACCACTGCCACCTACTGTAGTGGATGCGCAATTATACTTTATTCTAATACGGCAGAAAAGCATATTCCCTGTGCTCCATGATTTGAGAACCACAGATGTAACTCTAATTGTAATCTTTAACATTTTCATAAGTAACTGTAATTTAATTTAATTACGTAACGCCGTTACATGTAACTAGTTACTCCCCAACACTGGTCAGAAGGCACTTGAATGATTTGTTGATTTGTCGTCTGTCTGAAGCAAAGAAATAAAAGTGAACTATCTGCAGCATGTTGAATTACACAGAATGATATATTATCTACTTTATCCTATTGCATTAAATCACATTGTTTTGTGTTAAGTCAAGTTGAATCGCACTGCATCGTAATACACCGAAATCATGGTATCATGACATCGGTAGCGGCTTTATATGTATAAACCATATATGTTTATAACCATAATGCGACTATGGTTGATTTAATATGGCATATTTGGCTATGCATCGAGATGCAAAATGAATCAGAACCAGTTTAAAGAAAAAGCCTTTATTGGTCACATATACATTACAGCAGAGTGAAATTCTTTCTCGGCTTATCCCAGCATGTTTCGGGGTCAGAGCGCAGGGACATGCACATCCCTAGCGCACAAGCTTACACACCAGAAAGAACACTCATTTACACTTCAATTCAAAATCCTGTGTATTTGGTCCTCCTTTTTTGTCTTGCACACACCCCCCCAGCAAAGCAGGGTGAAAAACCCCCCCCCACACCCGTCCCCCCCCCACACCGTCCCCCGCCGTCCCCCCTCCCCCCATATGCCGTGTACAATATAAAATGCAAAGAAAGCACATTTGCAGGTATTTCCGCTGCGCCGGCAAACCGACAAGACGAGAGAGTGAACGCTACACAATAAGCGAGTCTCTCCGGGCGGTCAGCAGAAATGATGAACAGACGGCACTGGAAAGTAGAGAAAGACCTGCTGCGGAAAAGACAAATTACTCTTTCACTCCTCGGAAACTTTTGACCACCTGGGCCACGTTCTTTTCACTTCTTTTCATTCGTAAGGAAAAAAAGTGTGGGATGTTTCTGACTGCACACGTGCGAGGAGAGTCCTGTCGTGACAAGGACACGAAATGAAAAGTTTGCTTTAATGACTACAGGAAATAATGGTAAGATTTGATTTTTTAGGGAAAAAACAACAACAACAATAACAACATAGGGATTTGGAAGAACTTAAATAGTATGTTCAGTGAGGTGCAGCTAACGAGTGCCTTCTCCTGCTGTTTCCTTTTCATTTATTTATATATTTGCTCTGAAATGAAAAAAATC
>JACRUU010000005.1:129969-132469 GCA_030449085.1 Kryptopterus vitreolus | reverse complement strand
TGTGTCATGTTCCTTCTGAAGAGGGGAACGAAGGATATTGTGGGGAAAAGGGGGTGAAAATCGGGTCACGTCAGACGACAGCTAAAGCAGAAAGCAGCCCTCGGAGGCTGTGACATCCAACAATCTGTTGACATTACGAGAGAAGAAAGGAAGCAGAAACGGGAAGAAAGGAAGAGCGAGTCTGTCATGTGAATAATAGAGCTCGGCTCTCCGCGCCGCACTGAATCAGCGCATTATTCACGCGGGCTTCGACGTGGAATCGGTTTAAAGGTGAACGTTCCCGACACAAAGCAGGCTCTGACACATGGACGTGATGGAAGCCACAGATACGACATGCAAACGGCTTCACAATCATATAATAATAATCAGTGTACACCTACACTCCTGCACGATCATGCTGACAATGCTTAAGCAACACTAACTCTCTGAACTCTTTTTTTTTTTTTGGTCTGGACAAGCAGTTATTACCCCTCCATCACTCTTTAGGGACAGGTGTAGTAGTGAATGATCTGACCCCTGCATTGCACTGGAATCCTTTCCTTAAACTGGTTTCCCATCTACATTTGATTGGCCAGTAAGGTTCATCCACAATCCTCAAAGGCTTCTTCTCTTATCTGGCTTCTTTCCAAATGAAGACTAAAGACCAAACACCACCGAACGCTTCAGTTTACACGTTCATTTTGAAGGAGTGTCTCGTGTCTTGTGTGTGTTTTCTGTTCATGCGATACAAGCAGCATTAACAGGGTCGTAGCTTTAGTCCCTGACTGAGTTCAGCTCATACTGGTGGTGTTGTGGTGAGAAGGGTCGAGTGTGCTTTTGCTGTTTTTCTTTGTAATGAGCTCCCATGAGGTTTTCTCCACTGAACATCACGATCAGCCGCTCAGATGTCTGAGATGCACACATTTCTCTTCCTCTAAACCAGGGGCCCTCAAACGGCCGAATACGGCCCCCACACTGAACAAATGCCAGGGACGTGTCAATCGAAAATGTCATTGTAAATATGTTTTACTCATATAATATATAATAAAGATGGGTTTCAAACAAAAGATATTCCCTAGTTATTTTACAGAGGGCGAGACACACAGTGGACTATCGGCTATGGATAAATTCTCATTCTGATACCATTATATTATATTTCATTCATTCATCATTCATTCATTCATTCATTCATCTTCTACCACTTTATTATTTGTGGAGCATTTTTACAAATGTCATTGTCACAAAGCAGCTTTACGTAATACACTTAATTATAGTGTGTGGGAATGAAATCAGTTTGTCCATGATTGTTCCTTTTTGAGCGAGACGAGGCGATTGAGATTGTAACAAGAAGAAACCTTGAGATGAACCAGACTTAACAGAGAACCCCATCCTCATCCACTTCTCTCTCGGGTCGTGGAGAACCTGCGTCTATCTGAGGAGTCAAGGCGCATCAAGGCAGGACAAACCCTGTATGGAATGCCAACCCATCGCACAACACACACACACACACACACACACACACACACACACACACATACATGATTTTCCAAGGTGCCAATCAACCAACCTTGCACATTTTTGGGCTGGGGGGAAACCAGAGAACCCGGACAAAAACCCCCTGAAGCATGGGGAGAACATGCAAACTCCACACACACACACACACACACACACACGGCGGAGGCGGGAATCCAACCCTGGAGGTGTGAGACGAACATGCTAAAAACTAATCCACCTTGTCCCAAATATTATATTTACTTTATTATATATAATTATATTATATAATATTCATCTTCTAGCGCTTTATCCGATATTCCCTCGGGTCACGGGGAGTCTGTGTCTATCTCAGGTGTCTATGGGCATTAAGGCAGGATACACCCTGGATGGAATGCCAACCCATCACAGGGCACACACACACACACACACATTCACACACTAGGGACAATTTTTCCAAGGATGCCAATCAAACCTACCGTGCATGTTTTTGGACCGGGGAGGAAACCGGAGAACGCGGAGAAAAAACTCCCTGAGGCACGGGGAGAACATGCACAAACTCCACACACACATGGCCGAGATGGGACTCGAACCCGGACCCTGGCGGTGTGAGGCGAACGTGCTAACCACTAAGCCACCGTGCCCCTTTATATTATATAATATATTATTTATCATTTATTAAATTACTTTTACTAATAAATCTATTCATATTTATTTCCTTTGTACACTTCACACACACACACACACACACACACACACACACACACACACACACACGGCAGAGACGGGAATACATCCCCTGATCCTGTAGGTGTGAGGCGAACGTGCTAACCACTAAGCCATCATGTCTCCTATTGACTGCTTAAGTAAATAAAATAAAAAAATCACTAATTTTAAAGTTTGTAGATAAAGTGAAAGTAGCTCATTCTCCTCGGCCCTGTATTTAATGTGTGTTTAGTCTCAGTGTGGCCTGAGTGTTTACTCTCTGGCTGCCTGATCTATCACATCTGCAATATTCACAAAGGAATAA
>JACRUU010000005.1:92469-124969 GCA_030449085.1 Kryptopterus vitreolus | reverse complement strand
GGGAACTAGAAACGGACACGAAAAAAAAAGAACGTTAAATTCTAAATTCTGTTAAATTACCAAAAAATGATTGTAAAAGGAGGAGCAGAAAGACAAGTTACATCACTCAGGAAAGAAGTGAAGGGTTTTAAGCTTCTGACAAAGCTGATATTAATACTAGTGTGTGTGTGTGTGTGTGTGTGTACTAGGTAAAGGTTCATGTTGCAGATATTTGTGTTTATAAATGCAATAGAAGATAACTCACTAACTACACACAACATCAATAAGTTATGATGGTATACAGTGGAGAAGAATATGCTTTTGAGCATCTCGTCCCACATTTACACCCAATTTGCTTCCACGCTTCCCTCCGCTATAAAAAGATAGGACACGTAGAGTTACTGTGAAGAGTGTTTTTTGTAAGGTCAGGTACTGATGTCTCTGGAAGCGCCTGGGCTGCAGTGTTACATTTCATCCCACAAAAGTTCAATAGGGTCAAGGTCAGAGCTCTCTAGCAGACCACTCAGGATCTTCCCCTTCAAACCAGTGGGGGGGGGGGGGGGGGAGTGGGGGGTAGGATATCTTAAGAGCTGGCTTCACGCACAGGGGCATTGCTCAAGCCAAAATGTTATTGCACTGCATCCAAAGAGGTCATATACAAGTGTTTGTGGTAACAGTTGGGAGCCAAGAAAGGGCGTGTGTACCAATACTTTTGCAGAAAGAGGGCAAAGTGCACAAGAGCCAAACCTGGTAAGTAGATTGGGTCAGGAAGTGAGATTACGGTTTTACAACTTGGCAGGTAGGGGGCGCTGCTCACTTCAAACACCTCGAATCAGCATCCAAATACACACGCAAGGCCAAAGGTCTCTGTGGATAAATTTACCAGAATTACACATTTGCACCTTGCTGTCCATTACAGACAGAATAGCAACCTTTTCACCCTTACTCTAAACTTTTAACACCTCCTACAGATCACACTTAAAGGCAGTGTGGGAAAGTCTGCCCCATAGGCAGAAAATAAACAGCAAAAAAAATCTGATCCCACATCAGTTCTAACAAATCTAACAGTTCTAACAGCCACAGGTCGGGGAGTCCGTGGGGGAAGGCGGGCGACGACGCATGACAACGGTGGAAGAAATGAGAGGCGAGTGACATTTAATGAGTAGAGAAGGGAAAAGTGCACCACAGAGCTCACATACATCAATCACAGGGCAAATCATCAGAGCAAGAAACGCTGACCACGGCAACTTTACTCTAACAGACGTCGTTTTTCTCCTCTGCTTGTGACTCAAGTGTAAACATGATTATTCTCACACGATTTCAGAAGTTTAGAGAGCTACGGTGTGGTTTTGAGTTTTAGGACAGAGGAAAAGACAAGAATCAGGAATTATAATATTCATTTATTGGAAACAAAACAAAAAAAACAAAAAACAGAAGTAAAAGCCACAGTATAAAACACTGATATAGAAGCGGTGAGTGTCGACACAAACCAGTTCAAATATGTACATTTAAATACAGACGTAAATAGAGAGACATGTGCAAGACATTTTGCTGCAGAGAAACACACACACACACACACACAGAAAAGTACACGCATCAACGTAGGTTAGCTTTGATCTTCTCGAGTCTCGCTCTGAAATCATCGATATCTCCGGGAGGACTGCGAGGTCTGACATTCTCATTGCCTTGCTGTTCCCGAGACTCGCGCAGTTTAGACAACTGAGACAGAAGCATGTCCATGGAGGACGGCGCTGAGGGTTTAGTGCTCGTGACAGGGACGCTGGACGTTTCCGCCGTCACCTAAAACATGACACAGAGACGAAATTAACAGCTGATTCTGTTCAGAAACGTTTCCTTTTAAAAGCTTGCAGAGGAACTTTTACTTAAAGGGTTTTAAGAAAATACTGACACGAGACCGTATCGCGACTGGAGTGCATGTGACACGATACTTCTTTCAAAATACATCAATAAATCCATACAAGATTCATGGCAGCTTTAGTTTACGTCTACATCCTGACCGCTAACTAGATAGCAGCATAGCATAACTAGCATAAGGGCATGACACTAATGTTAGCATTATATTTACGCCCGTTTCTTGGGGGCACTGCAGTACAATTATAAGGTCATGTCGCTGCAAGCGGTAACGGCGGTGACTGACGTACACCAGCGGGTCATGTTTATTTAACCGAGAATATGAAGATGGTTAAAGAAACAGAAAAAACATTACCATGCGCAGTTCTTAGTGATGTTACAAAATCTAAACAATGATCATATTGGGTATAATGTATATTTTGGTCATGTATTGCAGTAGACTTGGTACTGATGTATGATGAGTTAGGGTTAGCACAGGTTTCATGGTATGGGTGGGTGTAAGGGGTCAGCAGTGTAATTATAGATATCCTAATTCCTAATTCAAGTAATAATCCAATAAATCACCTCACTTACACCAAAGTCTCTCATCACAACCCCGTACTGTGACTCGTATCGTGGAGATTTATAAAAAAAATAAAATAAAAACACTATAGAGCCCTTTTATCCAGTGAGTGTTTATCCTGATTTGCATGGCTTTATTCAGCATGACTTCATCCACATGTAGGATTGCAGAATCATGATGATGCAACGACCTTTAAAATCAGCAGATCGACACCCAGCTGAACATTTCTGATCATTGTAACCACTGGAGAATCCTCTGGAAGGACTGAATCAGGAGATTTGAGGTTTAATGATTAAATCTTTAATTTTCTGTAATGTAATGCTAATTAATTAATCTTTAAGGATTATCTTAATTCTTCCAAAAACACAAACCCTCAAGCTCTCAGTCGCAATTAACTTTACACAGACACTGTGCCCTAAAGGTATTATCAAATGGTACAGACAAGTGTGATTATCAGCCCAAGACATACAAATAAATAACGTTTAAATGAAAAAGGATAATCCACAACTGCAACATCTATTTAGTTCAAATGACAAAAGCTGCTTTCTACTTAAACACTTGTACGCTTTAATTACCAGTAAATAAAAAAAAAGTACCTGCGTGTTGCTTTGAAGGCCGTAGATCTGCTTCAGCGCTCGGAGTTTCTCCTGATAGCGAGCGACGTCGAGAGGCTCGGTACTGGAGCTCGCGCCTGCTGTGGGCGTAGTGCTTTTTTGCACGTCTGAGCATTTAATAAAAATAAAAAGGCACCTCATTTAGTACGTCTCTCGTTTATAAGCATTAAAGTCCCTGCAAAATCAGTTAAAGAGCTATAAATAGACCAACCTGCAGGAGCCTGGATATTTATAACATGTTCTGTGGTCTGGGACTGAAAGAAAAATGTATCAATTAATTATTTATTTATTTATTTAAAATCTGGCTTTTAGATCTGAAATAATACTATTGATTTCCAAAGACATTAAGAATAATACCATTTATGTAGCTCACTGAATGCACACTGAATTTTCTAGGTTGCGTTACAGTATGAGAGCGGCCCCGAGGGCAGGGGTGTCAAACTCAGTTCCTGAGGATCTGCAGAGTTTCAGCTTCAACCATAATTAAAAAAAAAAACCCTACTCCAACTAATCAAGACATTAAGGCGTATTAGGGGAAAACTACTTGGTATGCATGATGGAGAAGGGTTGGAACAAAAACCAGTGTGGAGCTCTGGATCGGGGCTTTGACACCCCTGTGAGGCGAAATCACGGCGGAAAAACGGATGCATTTAAAATAAATTCTTCTTCCTCTTTTATCCGCTCCCATTAGGCATCGGCGCAGCAAACCATCCTGCTCCAAACCACCCTGTCAATTATAAAATCTACCTCTTACAGACACATCACAAATCCCTCCTTCTCCACCCTGCCTACACACTCCCTTACCCCCGGAACACTCCTCCACCTTCACCACCTCGATCGCACCACTCCACTGCCTTCTCTCACGTTCACACACATTTACCGTCTTACTCCTACTGACCTTCATTCCTCTTCTCTCCAACGCGTACCTCCACCTCTCCAAACCTGCTCTCTTCTCTCATAAATTACATCATCCACAAACCTCATAATCCATGGAGACTCCGGTCTGATCACATCTGACTATCACCACTGCAAACAGGACAGGGCTCAGACTGGTACAATGTGCAGGTGGGATTGCATCCAGGATCGACTCTGTCGTTCCTACTGCACACTTCACTGCTGTTACACCGTCCTCATACATGTCCTGCACCGCCCTCACTTATCTCTCTGCTCCACCCGACTTCCACATACAATACCACAACACCTCTCTTATAACCCTGTCACACAAACACACACACACACACTTCTGACCCCTTCTCTATACTCCAACATCCACTGAGAAAATTCCTCCATACTGATCGGCGAGGGCGCTCCCGCTCCCACCAAGCCACATCAAAGTCAAGTTTACACCAAAACAAAAGCAGATTTACTGTTTGCGCTGTTGAAACGGAGTGCTTCATCGCCCTTTTCAGGTGAGCTTCGACTTCTGACTCACTGCTCTTCTCAATCAGGCTCAGATGATTCATAATCTGTCAAACCAGAAATGACGAACATCAGGAACAAAACGCACCCAAAACAAACATCCACTGATCCATTATTTAAAAGGGAGACTGGAAACGCGTCGGGACAGGAAGTGCGGTACCTTGGGGCCGACGAGTCTGTACAGAGTGTGTAAGCAGAGTTTTGACTGTTCGGTGAGCCATATCGTTGGGTTTCTGTTTGAGCAGCTCTTTGGGAAAAGCCTTCATGAAGTTATGGATGTCCAGAAGAATTTGGTCCAGGTAGAGAGACTCCATCTTTTCTGGAAGCAGTTTAATCATACGCCAATGGCACTGAAAAAGAACACACAACACCACACCACACACACCAGTACGGGTGAGAAACCAGTTTATATACCATTATATTAAACCACTGAACTGATTCTCTCACAGCACAGTCAAGTATCCAGGACTGTAAGACTCGAAAGCAACGTGCAGTTATTATAGCCATGTTAGATAAGACTTAAAACAATGTAAGCTTTAAAACAGAGGATCTTTAAGGACCCTAGAAAATATCAAAATATCATTACTACAATCAATCCATTTAAATATTTAATTATTTAAATCATAAATAATTGCACGATTGAAAACGTGCGATTAATCCCGAGTTAATTCAAGATGGCAATGTAGCATAATGAACACTTTTCATGTTTAATACTGTAACAGATCTTATAATTATACAGATTTCTCTCAATCTTTCCCTTTAATAAAAGTATTGATTATTTAATATTCATTTTACTCTGGAAATTATTTGGAAATAATTTATATTGTCAAATATAAGTTAGAATAATTTTTATTACTCTGGAAATAACTTAATGAATTTCTTGTTAATTTCAATGTTATTTGTTTAATGGTGGTTTTAAGTGTAAAATATGTGACGTGGCTCCTTTAAGAATTGTGTTCCGGTTGCTTTTCCATATAAACTGGTGATACGGTGTTTAGGTTATACGGAAGCGCTTTATTGCGTTCAGTAAAAATGCGCTTTATTGCAGTAATACGGATTTGGGAATGCGATGCGCTTGCGTAAGGTTCCATACGGTAATATACGCTAATATAGTGAGGAGATCGTACCTGTTGTGAATGCGCAGATAGTAGGTGTAATTCGGGGAGTATTTAGGAAGTGTGAGTGGATGCACTGAACGTTTAATTACACTTTTTTTGTTGTTCGGGTTTCGGTTCATTTGCCAAAATGACGCAGAGTGCAGGAGCAGATCACTCACATATTAGGCATTATAACGCAGTGTGCATTACTAACACGTTATATTCAAATCCACTTTAACAGCACCAACAGCCCTAATCCAAACGGTTCAATAACCAACGAAATGACATCATGCTTTCACACCTGCATCTTAACACAAAAAGCAAGCAGTTCACAGACGGCAGATCTTTTACCTTCATGACCATTTCAGGAAACTCGGGGTACACAGTGGCGTTAGTGGCCTCCTGTAACAGCATGAGCAATGCACTGGGGTGGGAAAGAAACAAGACTAAAGATCCAGGCCATCTCCATAAAATACAGATTTATTTACGCTATTGAAAAGCTGGCAGGTTACATTATCTATAACATTAATATTTATAAAGGTACAACATCGTCGTTCTGCACCTCAGTGTGTTTGTGGGATCGGCAGTCTTGAATAACGTCGAGAGCAGGATATGGACCGAGCGGATGAGCTCTTGCGATTCTCCGGCGCCGTGCTGATGTCGAGGATCCAGCGTGAGGGACAGCAAAGTCTGCACCAGGTTTTTCAGCACACCCGGCGAGGCTTCCTGGACCAGTTTACCTGCCGAAACCAGCTACACACAAACCAGGAGTAAATCCCGACAAGTCTAAACACACTGACTCATCGTATGCACCTCAGTCTTTTATAGAGACATGTCACGCTGTGAATGATTATTATTTATAAATGGTTCCGAATTGCAGGAGCAGATCCTCACCGAGCTCAGAGCGCCGATCACAGACGGGTACAGTTTCTCCACATGCGGCGTTCCTTCGTTCCCCATGCGCCTGCTGGCCTGCAAGCCAAGCTGCATCAGCGCCGCGACCAGGAACTCGTCCACGTGGCCAGACATCAGCTTCCAGTTATTCTCCTTACGCAAAATCTCCATGACCTAACGGTCAGGGTCGCACATTTAACAACACATTTTTAAATAAATAAATAAATAAATAAATAACAGCGGCTCTAAAGTTCACACGCTGAGCCATAAGAGCAAGCTTTGTTCCATTGCATTCTTTTGTGAAAATAGTTTATTACATTCAGTTTAAAAGCGCCACCAAGTGGCAGCCCTATAGACTGAGTACGTTTAGACATTAGACAGGATTAGAGGTGTTATTACCTTGGCCAGGCCCTGCATGCTGGTTTTCACGTCCGAACTGGCGACCTGTGAAGTGACCAGACTAATGCTAGCTGCAGATTCTTCAATCCTGCTGGAGACTGAAGGAAACCTTTACAGAGGAGGAGAAAAATCGGATAAATGAGTCAATCTTTAAGAAAATGTAATGTTATTTTGCGTAGTGCTTTTAACAGACATCGTCTCAAAGAAGCTTTACACAAATAATGCAGGCCCGTTTGTCCCTTAAAAGCAAGTCAGTGTCGAGTGTGGAAAATCTCCCGGAGACGGAAAAATCAGGAACTAGAGACCTGCACTCCCGCAGGGCCCCAAAGCAGTTTAAGGCACTGGGTTGCACTGGAAGGTCGGGGGCTCGAGCCCTGGTATCACCAAGCTCCTTGAGCAAGGCTCTTAACCCTCAGTGCTCCAGGTGGCGCTGTATTATGGCTGACCCTGCACTCTGACCCCGACTTCCAAATAAGCCAGGACATGAAGAAAATGTCCCTGTGCTGTACAAATAAAGACTCTTCTAAATCTTATTCTAGCAGGTCTCTAGTAGGAACCTGGAGAGGAACCTCATCCTCATCTGGCCGACACTGAATATCAGTTTATTAAACAGGTCTTTTTTTTTGTTTGTTTGTTTTTAAGCACTATTGAGGAATTGCAGGTTTTGGCACCGGATGCAACTAAACTGGCCGAAAACGTACACAATTATATATAGAGAAAATATATTCAGTTCAGTGTTAAATCTTGCCATTTTCCCATTTGAACAGCGTGACTTCTCTTTCAGTACGCTTTAAAACAGTTACATTTCCTCCCACATGTTTCATGCATGCATGTATAAAGTGCACAACTTGTGTCTACATCTGGCTTTGTTTAACACTACACTACAGGCAACTGTGCATAACAAAACACACCCCCTTCTGCACCATCACGTCATTATGTAGGACACAGAAGAGACCAATAGAGCAGGAGTCCAATAAAGGGGAAAGAGCAGAGTTTTACAGACTAAAGGGATTTTTTTTCTACTCCCCTTCTGCAGTAATGTGTGTGTGTGTGTGTGTGTGAGAGTTTTACAGCTCAAACATCACTATCCTGGCAACGGCCTCGCTCCTCCTGGAAGGAAGGTCTACTTGTATTGGAACTCGGGGAGGTCCAGAGGTGACGAGTCGGCCGTCTCCACCACCAGAAGGTCGGGCATGATGGCTTCAGGAAGATCAACGATAAAATTGGGGTCGAGCTGGAACTGACGTGGCACTACAGCGCTCTGCTGCTGAACCTCTGCATTCTGACGCCGGATCTCACTGAGAACAGAAAAAAAAAAATCACGCAATGGATCTAAAGATAAAATACTTCAGTGCTGGAGTTGGTATTCTGTACAGGGTGTATCCTGCCTTGATGCCCGAGAGAGAAGATGGATAAATTGGTAGAATATGAATAAATAAATAAAATGTTTATTTATTGTCCAGGCTGTTGAAGGTTCATTAACTGGACCTGATTAGTTTTTAGCCTGCTTTTAGGACGCAACTGCAACGAATCCTCAGCATGGCATGTTCAGGATCCTACCTCAGCTTAGAAGGTGCTGCTGCTGCCTCCGTGTTGGGTTTGCGTAGCAGACTCGTGTTAGCTGGACCTGAAGTTTTCTCCTCCGCCTGAAGCTTGTTAACAGGAGCAGCAGGGGCCGAGGGTTTCTTAGCAGAACGCTTGATCCTCTCTTCCAACATGCTCATGTCTTTTTCAGACAACTGCAGAACGGAACGCTGTTAGGATATTGGAATGCTCAGTGAAGGGATAAACATTCTCCCCCTGTATTCCGAGACCCACCTGGCCGATGAGCTTGTACACTTGCTCTCCACAGACGTTATAAGCCGCCACGACAGTGTTTAGCGCAGCGTTACGGACAGCGGTGTCTCGGTCGCCGATGTGAACAGCAATTTCCCGCAAGGATTTCGCCGCCGTCTGCTGGAAGACAGACATCCCACAGAGTCCAACGAGAGCGCACAGTTCCTCCAGACACTCTGCAGATCAACACAGGAGTCACTGTTAAGCAGACATTTATATAAAAAAGTTTGTATTGGGGAAAAATTAATCCATGCACAGTTGGACTTTACAATCTCACTCTAATCTCTCCTATAATCTCACAGCTCGACGATACACATCATTTAGTTCCTGGTTATGCTTTATGGCAATGTTTACAAAACAAAAATCTAATTTCAGCTCGGTTTGACCCAGCGGGCTTCCGTAGTTCTCCGCCCCACATTACACTACTGAAATACCAAATACAACAGGGCGGCGCTCTGACGAAGCCGAAGAGCTCGTTTCCAAGAAGGGGGCGGGGTTTCATCAGTCGTATGGAAACGGTTGGGGTTTGTAATTTCAGACGTTCAATAAAGCAAAACGCTGCTGTAACATTTATCTAACGTGTGAGGTGCTGGAATAAATGAGTCGTTGCTGCTTCCTTTACAAACACAAACACTGCGGGATAAACAGGACCGCGACAAACACACACACACAAACACCCTTCTTCCTCACACTCACTTTGTGTGCAAAGCAGCAGATACGGAACGCTTTTTTTGTCCATAATCTACCTCCGATTACTCAATGTTAAGATTAAAATCATTTTTCACTGCATAGGAACAAATCCTTCTTTTGTACAATGTTAATTTATGGTGTATGATGTTGCACCCTGGTCCTGGGGAAACATCGTTTCGTTTCACTGTGTACTGCACTGTACATTGTGGAAATGATAAAGCTGAAATGTATCGAGAGTACACATTCCCAATGTATCCAAAACCTAATATCGCCTCTACAAAATAAATAAAAAGAGATTCAGTGTGTAAGACACATCAACCAGCTCAAACAATGACAAAACGTGTGTGTGATTAAACTCAAACTACGCAAAAATATTGTCATTAAAAAAAAACACAAAACAATGAATTATATACTGCATTTCTTCCTCCTTACTGTGTGAATTTTGTGCCATTACAACAACATGTCCAAAATCACAGGCGTATTCAGGAAATTAATGATTAAATACACATTAAAGGTCCACTCTGACCGAAAGCATTGGTGCAACGCAGGAGGACATTTATCTGGATTTACTCACCAGCTCTCTGTTTGGAGTTTTTGGACTTTGTGCCATCCATGAGGAAAGGGAAGACTCTGCTTGCTGGGTAAACTTTACGCAACAGGCTGAAGATGCTACGCACTTCTTTACGCACCACGTCTTTTGGTTCGCCCATCTGAAAGATCACACATTCACAAATACTCTACAGGTTACAGATTGGGAGAACTTATTTTTAAGGAGGATTATTACTTTGGTTTATTTTTGTCCATGAGCTAAACGACTTTATTCGGAAAATGCTGCTCAAAAATCATTGGGCAAATTAACTCTGGAGTGCCCCCTACAGGTAAACAGGGCATTACAGAAGGAAAAATAAATAAAATCAAGCAATGGGGGACGGGGCAATGAGATGATTGCGGGAGGGGGTGCAGAGAAGGGCTACAGATCACAAGGTCAGGGTTCAAGCCCTGGTATCTCCAAGCAGCCACCCATGGGTCCTTGAGTAAGGCCCTTAACCCTCAGCGGTCCAGAAGGTGCTGTATCATGGCTGACTCGGCACTCTGACCCCAGCTTCCAAACAAGTTGGGATATGTGAAATAAATGTCTTGGTGATGTAAAGTGTGTGTGTGATAAAGGCTATTATTATATAATTGTATGTAATTTCAGCAATAAAATGCTGATTTTTCCCCACAGAACACACTTATTACTCTGTATATTTACAGGTGTGTTGTGTTTACTGCTGTTCTACCTTGAGGGTTAAGTATGGGATGAACAGTGTAGCTTCATGCTCAGTGAGACGGTAGTCCTGGTTAATGAGATGGACAAAGAGGAGCTTGAGATACTCCAGAGCTTTCATCAGGACACTGGTGTTCGTATCAAAGAAGCGCAACGTGAACCACTTCAGGATCAGGTCCAAGCAGCCCACTGTGGCCTCAGACTCCGCCTCCAGGTGCTGAGAGAAAATAATACTAATAAAGTTATAGCAGCAATGCACATAAACAAAACAAGTGTAATATAACCGTTTACAAATTTAAGAAGGAGTTTTAGTTGGTGGAAAATGAGGTGCACAGTGACTCGCCTCCATCATGGTGCCGATTGCCTTAATGTGCTTCTGGAAGTCGGTGTGAAAAAGATCCTCCATCTGCCATTTAGTCACACATGCAGCCATCTGATTCTTCAGCAGCTCAACAAACTCCTCACGTGGTGTTAAGAAGTTCCACTTCAACACCTACAAACAGCAGAAAACCGGGAGCGTTATCGCTGTGAGCACGCTGTGGATTCTGCTGAGGATCGACACGGAGCGGGACTGAGACAGTAACACTAAAACACTAATATGTGTATGATTGTGCACAAAGCACTGGCTCAGAGTGAAGATCTACATCAGGGAGAGTCAACCGGCAGCCCACAGGCTGAACCCGGGCCCCGAAATTAGTTCCGGCCCTCCAAATACCCTTAGTGTGAGACATATCTAGCATAAAGTTTAGTGGGAAAACGGCCCTAGAGTTATGAAGTGACGTTGCGTCTGTTGAATACGAGCTGCAGCTGACAATTATACATGGAGTATGCTTGTTTAATAATAATAATAATAATAATAATAATAATAATGATGCTGCCGTGTAGTCTCAAAACAACATACACATGTTTTAATGTAGGAAAAGCTTTCTTGGGTGTCTTAATGTGCAGAAATACAACATATGAGCTCTTCTATTGCTGTTGCATCATCACTCATAGTGCAAGCGCGATTCTCTCCCACCCCTCATTTGAGATGATTTTCATGAATTGAACCCCCACATGATAAACTGAATAATGCTGATATACATTAAACAGAGAGCAGTCAGATGGAAACGTGCCTTTAGACTTTTCTCTTCTTTAATCCGTTGCTCTTTCCCGTTGGGAACAATAATAAAGATGGGACCATTCCGGTCTTCCTCAACTTTTCCTGCCGGTTTCTTCACAGCTGCCTGAAAACATGCAGAGGGGGGGGAAGAGAGAGGTTTCTTCCTTTCATAGGGGGGGGTGGGGTGGGGGGGGGTGGGGGGGGGCGAGAAGAGAAAGGGGGTTCGAGGGTTAGGTTTCTTGCATATTGAAAAATAAAATAAACCCCACAGATTTTAATGGCACTATGAGACACACACACACTGACCTTGGCTTTGGGTGCAGCTGCTGGCTTTGGTTTTTTGGGTTCGGCTGCTGGTGGCGTTTCACTCGGAGGAACAGCTTTGTCAGGAACTAAAACCACAAACACACGCACTAGAAATCGATCTGTAACTGATGGTCAGCATTTAAAAATAAATTAAATGCTATAAGAATAATCCTGTGCATTTCACACTTTGATTTATGAGCTATATTTCGTTTCAGGAGAGCGAATGTTGCATGTTGGGTGGATATTATTACAGTTATATTGCAGATTCCTCTCGCTGTACTCGCCTCACTGTTGCACAATAATATGAACCATCGCAGCCCACACTTCTCTACACATGGGGAAGTTAAACGTAACTGCTAATGAGCTCTGGTAAGAACTAACAGAAGATTTTCCAGGTTAGGGGTTAAAACTGCTCAGTGGTCCATCTGGAGTAGAGAAAGATTAGGTGAGAGTGAAGCAGAGATGTGATGGCCACTAACCAGGAGGCGCTACAGAGGGCTTCACGACGCTGGGAGCTGCAGGCGCTGCATTACTCGGAGCTGCAGGTTTAGCAGGCATGGCAGATCGAGCTTTTTCCAACAAGCCAACCAGCTGATCTTTAGATGCCGGCTACAGAAGAGAAAAATGTGTCAATGCAATTAAAACATACATTAAACTCTATAGAAATGAAGGCACATTAAACGCCACACGTACCTTCAGTTTAGCAGCAGCTTTGTTCATCTTGTCGTAACCCAGGTGCATCATGAACACTGGAAGTGCATCCTGGGCTTTTTTCCTTACGTCTGCGTTACGATCTTCCAAGCAGGAGTAGAGATGAGGAACGCACAGCGCAAAATCCGAGGGAACCGAGCGCAAGGTGGGTAATTTTTCAGCCAGCCAACCCAACAGCTGGAAAAATACAAGACGCACAGAGAACCCATCATTCACTCTGTACACAAAACACACGCACAGGCCGCCATTACCAGTATCCAGATCAGCCTGTAGTCCAACACTGACTCAACCCTGCTTAGCTTCAGTGTCAAACCACAGATAGTACTGGATGGATGGATGACGACCTTGGAAAACTAGGGTGCTGCTGGAAGAGGTGTTATTATGGCCAGCAGGGGGCGCTTATCCTGTGGTCTGTGTGAGTCCTAACACTCCAGTATAGTGACGGGGGACATTATACTGTAAAAAGCACCGTCTTTCACATGAGACGTTAAAACCAGAGTGACTCTCTGTGGTCATTAAAAATCCCAGGATGACTTCGGGCGTATCCTCGTCATCCCGCCCAAATTCCCCCTCTGACCATCACGTCCTCCTGACCGTCCACCATATCTACTCATCATTCTGTCTCTTCTCCAGCAGTAAGATGGTGTGTGGTGGGAGTTCTGGCGCACTATGGCTGACGTCACATCATCCAGGTGGATGCTGTACACTGGTGTGTGTGGTGGGTGTGTGTGTGTGTGGGGGTGGGGGGGGGGGGGGGGGGGGGCACTATATAAATGTAGTTAATTATTATTAAATGTTAATGCTTTAGTTAACTTGACATGTAGGTTTAATTTAAAAACAGCTGACAGCACATCATGCACACACACGTAAATAAAACCATCTCACACTAACCTCTTGTCTGAGATATGGATTTCCCTTCTTCAGCTCCTCGGCCAGGTCCTCCCCCTCCAGCCACTCCTTCATCCCGGTCTGATCCACCCACGCGTTCAGAGTCGCTAACCCTGCTGCACGCACAGCATTCTGGGAAAGATGTCGAGTTATACAGAATTGTAAAACATTTTCTTTCCCAAAACCCTCATTTTAGGATTATTTTCAGGAAAATTAATTACAACCTCATATTTTATATCTTTGATTCATATTTACTTGATCATATTAAGCACAAAAAAAAAGATCTAAAACATTATCCGCGTTACTTCCTCACCTTGCTGTCAGCTAGAACAGTGATGACGCGGAAGCCGAGGCCTTTGACGTGCTGCTTTACAGCAGGACCCATTGCTGTGGCTATCTGCTGCAAGATGGAGAGAGTGTGCTGGACCTGTTACAATAAATAAAAAAAAAATAAATAAATAAAAAATAGTGCTTTAAAAACAAATGACTGAATTATAAAAGTCATGATGATTTGAGACGCCCGTGTTGAACATGTTGGAGGTTTTTTTTTTTTTTTTTTTTCAACAAAAGAAATCACTCACTACTATTTTATTGGCGTCTGTAAGACGAGCCTTTAACACCACAGGAAGATCCCCAATGTTGGCTTTGATGAATTTGGCCTCAGAAATGACGGCAGTAACTTCGTCTAGTCCTTCGTTCCTCATCTTCCAGTCTTTGTCTCCAATTTTTGACACCATGTCAGAAGTAATTTTGTCACTAAAACCCAAAATCATCAAGAACATTTATGTACAAAATACATAAAAATTACATCAATGACGGACCAAAACTTTACATACAAAAGTTAATAACTTTGTATTAATGTGTGCATTACTATGCGAGTGATCATCATGTTGACCTTTCCCCAGTCGCGCTTATTGCTTGTAATGTTAGGATGTAAAATAAATCATGTTTAGAACTTTTCATAAACCAAAAAAAAAAAAAAAAAAAAAAAAAAAAACACCAGCAAAGTGCAGAAATTCATTTCCCCTGAATTACAGGCACCAGCTGCGCATGTCAGACCCCACATGAGCCACTCGCTAGATTACTGTATAGAACAAGCGATATGGAAAGCAAACAAACCTGGAATTTATTTATTTATTTATTTTTAAAGAGCCGCACACCATATTTAATAATTAAAAGAACCACTAAAATAAAATTAACATTGCCATGAACGCGAAATGAATAATAAACTAAATTTCCATTTTGAAATCATTATTTTTATTAAAGTGAGAAATGTAAATATTTGTTATGATTAGAGCATTATGTGATTAAATTTCTCGACAGCACCAATACAGAAGAACCACACTATCAAATAGACCACTTAAAAGACTTTTTATTATTAAAGAGTAAAATATGGCCGAAGGAAGAAATGTACAAAAACACCGACGCTGTTGATGTGAAGATAAAAGTGTTTTACAAACGTGAAACTGATAATAAGATTCCACCTGATGTCTGTTCGGGGGAGAAGATCCACCACAGCAGCGCCTCCATCAGCCTCGTCCTCTTGATCGCAATCCTCTTCTGTTTCTACGCCGTTTGCCTTCGACAGCCCTCTTACAGGAGGAGGAGGAGTCTGACCCTTCATCTGATCCCAAAAAGAACAAAAGGTTAAAAAACACATTTACAGAAAAATAAAAGACGACATTTTTTCATGTATTTGGTGTTAATAGGAAGCTTATTAATGAGTTGGACTCGAATGCATGATGGAGTTGCATTACAGACTCAAATACTATAGTTCATATTTTACAAACGCAAATGATTAAACGACCCCCCCATTGACCTTTTCGAATTCGGCGTCTATTTGCGACAGCAGCGCCGCCTTCTCGTCCTCAAAGAACACACGGAGAGACGCGCCGATGTACAGGTACATCACAGCTAGGAGCGAGATGGCTGCAGTTCTCACAGCCTACACACACACTACACAGCCTACACACACACACACACACACTGTGCCTTTAGTAGTGCCTTTACTTCATTAAACAGTTAACTTTAATGAAGAGAACTGCTCCTACTCACTGGATTTGTAGCAGCCAAAGCAGTCTTTACATTATTAATAAATGCCTTTACGTTTATGCTGAGGATAAAAACAAAAACAATTCACAACATCGTTACACATTCTACCAAAACGACCGACATACAGAATAAAAGTGCAGAAATGATCCAACACAGTGATGGATATTTACATGTACAGATTGTGACCTACCCTGCAAATCCAAACTCCTTAATAGCAGCGCCGAGCCAGTTCAGAGCCTCGGCCTGGTTTTTAGGGTTCTTCTGGGCAAAGGCGATGGACACAACCTAACATTTTACAACAACGAGACGACAAAAAAAAAATAAATAAAAAAAAAAAAAAATCAACAAATCTGCCCATTCAGCGACTCGTACACATGCGGCGCTGCACCGACCCGTTCAGCAGTCCACGCGAGTGTGCAGGCTTCAGCGATAGCAGTCAGAGCCTCTCGAGCCCGAACGCCACACTTCACATCCCCGCTTTTATCCACCACTGCGTCCAGCACCGCCAGCGCCGAGGTTCTGGAGAAAAACGAGCCTCTCTGAGCCACGGCACAAACCACCTGCAGCTTCAGCTGCATCACCTACAAACAAACAAACAAACAGAGTGGAGATGGACAGCAAGTGCATGTGTGTGTGTGTAATTTGATTAAAAGGAGTTTATTACTACCTGGAAGTTTGTCTCTTTCCAACCAGGCTTCTTGGCCAAAATCCGAACAAGAGCCTGACAAGGCATCTCTTTATTGTCCATCAGATCTACTGACTAGAAAATAAACAACATATGAATACACAAAACAAAATTTCCAGCCAAAAATAAAGAAATAATTTTATGGAAATAAAGTTCATGGTGCTTTATCGAAATATCCATTACCTTTAAAAACTCCTCCATGGCCGTCACCCTCTCCTTCCAGTTTGCACTGTCCAGCAACTTCATGCAGGCTGTAGAGAGAACTGCAGCAGCTCTCTCTTCACACTCCTCGAGCTGAACAAAACAATAAACATCCGGTTATTACATTACACACACACGCACACGCGCACACACGCACACAAACAAAAAAAACACAAAAAAAAAAAAAACAAAAAACACACACACACAAAAACACACATAAAAACACACACACACAAACAAACACCCAAACACACACACACACACACACACACACACACACACACACACACACACACACACACACACACACACACACACACACACACACACACACACACTTTCTTTACCGACAGCTCTGCTTCAGCTACGTTCTTGCTCTCAGGTTTCTTGGGTTTTTTAGCAGGTCCAGATGTTCCTGCAGCTGCAGTGGGTTTGCCCTTCTTGCTGGGAGCCGATGCCTAAAATCACAAAGCATTCCAAAAATTTAATAAATAAAATAAAACACTCGATCATGGTGGTATTCTTTTTTGAGAGAATTATATTGTTACTTTAAAGACAAATGAATAAAGTTCTTGTGTGTACACATGTATACACACACACCTCTATCTATACAAATAAAATATAACACATACTTGTTTATACACAGTGCATTGCAAAAAAAAAAAACTCATCATACCCCTTGAATAAGTCTACAATGTCACTTTGTAAACACAAACATAATGAGTGTGTCTAAGTGTGTGACCAGAATGTTTTGTGAGTATTGTGTGTTTAAATGGAATGAGTGTGTGTGTGTGTGTGTGTACACTGCACCATCGATACACATTTTAAAAAAGCCATTTTGGTTTGAAATGAAGGACACTCGCTCCGGAAATATAAAGTTATACCCCCCCCCCCCCCCCACCCCCCCCCCCCCCTACCCCCCCCCCACCCCCCAGCCCCCCCCCCCCCCCCCCCCCCCCTTTCATTCATTCATTCATTCATCTTCTAGCGCTATATCCGATCTTCCCTCGGGTCACGGGGAGTCTGTGCCTTATCTCAGGCGTCTATGGGCATTATTAAGGCAGGATACACCCTGGACTGGACGGAAATGCCAACCTATCGCAGGGCACCACTCACATTCATTACCTAGGGACAATTTTCCAAGGTGCCAATCCAACCTACCGTGCATCCTGTTTTTGGACGGGAGGATTTTTTGGACCGGGAGGAAACCAGAGAGAACCCGGAGGAAAAAACCCCCTGAGGCACGGGGAGAACATGCAAAACTCCCACCACACACACACGAGACCGAGAGGGAATCGAACCCAGATCCTGGCGGTGTGATGAGGGAACGGTGTTGTGTGTGAGGCGAACGTGCTAAACACTAAGCCACCGTGCCCCCGTTTCATGTTCTATATGAATAAATATTAGTGTGACTTCAACATCAGTTGTTCTGTTTAAAGTATTTTAATTGTCTGGGAAATTGTTTATGTTTTTACCACCTGCTGTATTTTGGGAAAAGGCAGTGAGTTTAAAAGAAAACAGATTCCTGACCTTCACAGCAGCTGCTGCAGATGTTTTCTTGGCAGGAGCAGATGCTTTAACAGGAGCTGCAGGTTGAGCTTTTGGAGTGTTTTTCTCCTTCACCTGACCTGCGACTGTCTTTCCTCCGTGCAGCTCCACTTTCTCCGCACACTCTTTAATCTGTCAAAGACACCAAAGTAAAGTCTTATATATACGTTAAATATTCAACAAAAACATCTAATCAAGTCTCAAACCATTAAAATGCTTTTAACCTTGTCCACTTTTAGTTTGTCCACGTCGGTCAGGAAGGGGTTCACGGCCCTCTCGCCCACCACCTTCAGCGCCGTACCCAAAGCTTCAAACGCGGCGTCTCGAACCTCAGGAGCCGAATCGTTTACTTGCTAAAACAACGACAAACACATTTTGATGTTCAGAAGATTTATTTGGAGGTTAAAACTTGGAATGTGCGATTTTAATTTCGGTACCATTCTGACTGATGCTTCAGGAACGCCGTGATCAGTTGATCAACTTGCAATAAATGTAACAACGACAAACACATTTTGATGTTCAGAAGATTTATTTGGAGATGTGCGATTTTAATTTCGGTACCATTCTGACTGCATGCTTCAGGAACGCCGTGATCAGTGATGATCAACAATAAAGCAATAAATGTAGTTTTTCTACTAAACTTTTAACATTCGTATTTTACTGAAGTATTTCCATTCAGCGAGACCAACATTTCTAAAATCATTCTCTCCCCACTCCACTACTGTGTATACAATCTATTGTTTTATTTATTAGTGGAGAAAAACGGGTCAAAAACAAAACCAGTCACAAACACATGCTTGTGCTTCATTGTAAACTTATTTGGATTCAATAAATTCATCAGAAAACAAAAGAGAAATTATTTAACTTAAAGATTAAACATTAGTGTTTAATCTTTATCATCATTCTGGTAATAGATTGGTGGAGTAACATTGACTTAATCTGTTTAGTTTATGTGAAAAGACATTCAAAGTCCTGTAACAAATAAGACGAACATTATAGCTATAATAGATCTGTACAGAGTTCTTCCATACAGTAACCCCCGTAGTGCCCCAATGCCACTCTACAGCCCCCCAGGGTACTTTTTCAAAAAAAAACCCCCCCTGTACTTCTGCGCACATCGCCCACCTACCACCCCACTACCTACACAATTAATACACAAACCCTACCCGGCCAAACCCCCCACCCTGCAGCGACCTCCCACCAACGTCTCACCACCAAACCCTCCTGATGCAAAAACCCCACACACATGACACTGACAGAGACCCACCACATAGCTCACAAAAACACTATGACAACACACCCCCCTGCAAGTATGCATGTGCATAGCGCAACCCCAACAGCGCAATCATCCCCGCGTCCCCCACCCCAAATGTCCCAAACGAAGCAACAACCCACCCATTACAGCCACCAAGTGTTCGCCCAACCCAACGCCACCCTCCCTACAGCACCCCCGCCGAGGGTCTCCCACCCTGAAAACACCCCCCCCACTGCCCCTACAGCCCCCCCGCAGTCCGGGCTCCCAACCCAAACGCCACCCCCGCCCCCCCCTTACATTACAGCCCATCACCCCGCTAAGTTGTCTCCCACCCAACGCACCCCCCCCCTACAGCCCCGCAGTGCCTCAAACCCCAACGCACCCCCCTGACCAGCGTGCTCCCAACCCTACGCCACCCCCCCTACAGCCCCCTGCCAGACGTCTCTCCCACAACCCTAACAACACCCCCCCTCCACCCTATACCCATACAGCCCCCCCACACAGTTGTCTCCCAACCCCAACGCCAACCCCCCCAAAGCCCCCGCAAGTGTCTCCCAACCCCAACGCCACACCCCAGCCCCAATACACACCACAACACCCACCCCTAGAAGCACAAAGACCACGCAGTGTCTCCAAACCACAACGCCAGCCCCACACTACAGCCCTGACAGTATATTTGAAGGAAGTCTTTTATCTGAAGTAGTGGTCTAACCAAAACACCCACGCACCCCCGCACTGGTCTGGCTCCTGCATTTCTCTCTAAAGACGTGTTCTGACAAACCCTAAGGTCACCGAACACCACCACTTAAAGCCACCCGCGCAGAGCAGTTCTCCTCAACCACGAAACACCAACACTACAGACCCCCACAGGGTCATACCAAACACAAAAACGCACAACCAACAAAGAAAAAAAGATAAAACAGAAAAAAACACAAGATTGGTTTACGGGGTAGCAACAAAATAAATCAAAGACAACAAAAAAGGCAGAGTTGTAGCTGGCTGGTGAAAACCTGTTCCTACCACCTAAAGCTCCCGCAGCGGGTTATCACCAACCCCAAAGCACCCACACCCCCAACTACAGAAAAAAGGCTACCGGAGAGAGAAATGGATGATGGACGGGAGAGATGAGGTAGTGGGGGGGGTGTTTCTGAAGGATGTGGGGAGAATGAGTCTCTTTGGAGATGGGGAGGGGGGGTAGGAGAAGGATAATAACACCGAAGCTGAGTCTACACTGTGACGGGTGCGGTTGGTGAGGGGTATAGTGCGGCTGCTGCGAAGAATTCTCTTGGGCTTGAGGGGGCGTACCGGAGAGATTAAGTCGTTGAGTAGGGGGACACCTATGGGACTGGGTGAGGGCCTATAGTGGGCCAAGAGAGCGGAGAAGATGTGGTAAGAGAGAGGCGAGTGGGGTGAAAGGGGGGGGGTGGGGGCAGAGCGACAGGGGAAATAGAGAGAGAAAAGTAGCGAGGATTCGCACTATTCACCTTGTGGTGATTAGGAGGCCTCACGTGGGGTGTGACAGGCACCGACGGGGGCGCAGGCCGCCCGCGTGTCCGTGGCCTAAGGTGAACAGTCGCAAGAGGGTTTTAGGTTGGCTTATGCCGAGGGTTGCGTGTATGTTCAATGGCTTTGTTTTGGATGAAGCAGTGGGGTCAGGGGGCTAGAGAGAGGCCGGTAGGGTGCGATAAAGTATAAGAGGGGAGTTGGCAGGGAAGTGATGTGGGGGCGGGGGAGCGGAGCAAAGAGTAATGGAGGGAAGGTAAGGATTAAGAGGAGGGGTGAGGGGGAGGAGATGGTGGGGGGGGGAAGCAAGAGGGACTAGTGAAGGCAGGATGAAGAATCGGTGGTAAGGTTGGCAAGTGACGGTATGGACAAGATCGATCATTACTTTGCTCGTACCCAAGCTCTAACCACTGCGGTCGTCTTCTGTCCCTATTCGCTCCCGTTTTTCAGCCCACCCCCCCCTACAGCCCCTGCTCAGTGGTCATCCCAACCCCAACTGCCACCCCACCTACAGCGTGTTCTCCAACCCTAACGCCACCCCCGACAGCCCCCCCCGAGACAGCGTTATTGTTCTTTCTCCCCAACCCTACTACCAAACCCCCCTTCAGCCCCCCACAGTGTTCCAACCCCAACCGCCACCCCCCCACCCACCCTACAGATAAGACGTAGGAAGGTATGAGGGTGGGACGAAAAAAAAAGCTAGACGACAGTGTAAGGGAGTAAACCAAAAGGTACAAAAGCAAGAGAAAAAGAGAAGAAAAAGGGCGTAAGGGACACAAGAAAAGACGGATGAAAAAGACCAAAAAAGAAGGAAAGAAAGAAAAGACGAAAAGAACAATAAGAGAGAGAGTGAGGGTGGCAGGGGCAGGACCCTTGGACGGGAGAGGATCGAGTGTGGGTCGGCTGGGAATGAAGTGTACGTATGGCGGAGCGACGCGGATTTGCGGGGGCTGGAGGAATGTGGGGGGCTCGGGTGGTGGCTGGGGTGGAGGGAGGGAGGTGGGATGAATAAGGACTGGAGGGGTCGGACCGGGGAAGATTGGGGCGACCACGCAGGTCGGATGGACGAGTAGATGGGGAAACAAGCAGGAGCAAAAGGGATCGGGCGCTGGCCCTTGTCTTTGGTGGACTAACACTACCTGCGCACCCGCTGGGGAGGCCTACTTGTCGGAAGCCGCTTTCTGGCGTCGAAAGAATGGTACTAACTAGTGCGGACTGTGGGCACGACCCTGGGAGGGGGGAGATTTGGAAGGAAGTGGGGGAAGCACGATGCGATCGGGAGTGAAAACCAAGGACAGTGACTCTGAAAAGCCGGCACATGCAGGAGCTTGTTGGGCGGGGAGTGGGGGACAGAGGGGGGGCAAAAGAGGAGGGGGGGGGGAGCACGGAGGGGGGCGGCACGGGGGGGGAGTGTTTTGATTTTACGCCTGATGGAGCACATAAGCCTCGGTTACCGCTGTCTATTTAACTCCCGATGCCCTCATTTCGGGCCTCTCGCCCCATAGTGTTATTGCTGTGGGGGGCTTGTGTTCGTTCGACCGTGCGGTTGTTGTTCGACGGCCGTTCCAGCCTAGTGCCTGGATCCGAGTCTCCTGGGAGCCTCCGTCCGTTCCCTACAGACTGAACGGCCTAAGCTTTTCAGCCGGCCGCGTTCTCCTCCGCCCAGGCCAATTTTGTCTGCGGTAGAGGTAACCCAGGTAATTACTAAGCCTCTGCTCTGCTCTCGTAGTATAGCACTTTCTGGAGACATTCGCCGTAGGGAAGATTAGGAACGGGAACGGGACGTCCCTATTCGTCGGTCGCGGGATCAAGAGTTATTATCCCGCCACGAACTGCCCCGCTGTGAAAGGCCGTTGGTGGTGGTGTGGGGTACGGCGTTTGTGCGTTGGGTTCTTGAGAGTGCATGCATTTAGGTTTGGTACGAGTAGTGATAAGGTTGGTATGGAGGGGGGGCGTAAGATGTCGCGGTGTGTGGCGCTGGTCGGTGGAGATTTATGGAAGGGGGTGGCGGGGAGGGGGGGCGGTGGGTGGGTGGTATGGAGTGGATGGAGGGGGGGGAACGGGGGATTTGGAAGATGGACCTACCGTATCTCGGATTCTGGCCTTGTGAACTGGTATTTGCCTGCTGTTCAGCATGGAAACTGGCTCATGGATCAGACCGTAGAAGCCCGTATGGGCACTCTTATTCGTTAGCGATACGCTCCGGGGTGTGAAGAGAGTGTAGACGGAGGTCCGCGTTGTTCTCGGGATAAAAAGTCTCTTCTTATTGGTAAGATAGTAAAAGGAGGCTGCAAAGGGTAAGAGGGTGGAGGAAGAGAGAAGAGAAGTGAAAGCACAAAGTGTAAGTGCACGGTTGGTGAAGAGGGAGAAACATAGAGAGGGGCCTGGGGGGGCGGATGGTAGTGGAGGTGGAGGGGGGGAAACTGCAAATGGTTAGTCAGTGCGGGACATGAGGAGTATAGAGAAGAAAGAAACTGAGGCAGGGAGCTAGAGAGTAAGTGAGATATGGTAAGGTCGCTAAGTCGGAAAAGGAGGAGGTTTGAGTAGAAGGCAGGTGGAAAAGGAGGGTAATCTTACAGATTTTCACCAATATTTCTAAGTCCAGTCTTTCATACAGCGGGCCTCCCCAAACCCCCTAAACGCCACCCCCCGCAACCTACAGCCCCCGAGAGCTTTCCTCCAAACCTAAAAACCACCCCCCATAACAGCCCCCACGTGTCTTCCAACCCCCCAACGCCGACCCCCCCCCCCACCCACCCCCCCCCCAACCAAGCCCCCGCATTGTGTCGCACCGAAACCCAAAGCCCAACCCCCCCCCCACCCCCTAATTTTAGTTCTTTTATCCACCACACCCCCAACATACAGCACCCCAACCCAACCGCATTGTCTCCCAACCCACAACGGGCCACCCCCCCAACCCCCTACAGCCCTGCAGTGTCTCCCAACCCCCAACGCTCACCACCCTCACAGCGTTTCTCCCAACCCTAATGGCAACCCCCCCCTACAGCCCCCCCCCCCCGCACTAAAGCAGGTATCCCAACCCTAACACCACCCCCCCCATAAAATTACAGCCCCCACAAGTGTTTCTCCAACACCCTAAACGCCCCCCCCCCCCCCAAAGCCCACGCCAGTGTCTCCCAAACCCCAACGCCACCGCCCCCCCCTACAGGCCACCCGCGCTAGATGTCTCCAACCCCAACGCAACATGCCCACCCCCCCTCCCCCTCACACTACAGTACACGCCCTGCAGTGTTCTCCAAACCCAAACGCAACCCCCCCTACGCGTATCCAAACCTAACCGCAACCCCCCCTACAAGCCCCGCAGCGTTCTCCCAACCCTACACCCCCCCCTACAGCCCCAACCACAGTGTCTCCCAACACCAACGCCACCCCCCCCCCCCTTCCCTACGCCCCCGCCGGCTATGTAGGTGTCTCCCAAACCCCAACCACCCCCCCCATAACAGCCCCCGCAGTGTCTCACAACCCCAACGCCACCCCCAACCACACCCTAACCCCCACCACTTACAGCGGAGTCTCCCAACGCTACGCCACCCCCACTAAACAGCCCCCCGCAGAGTTTATCTCCAAACCCTAACCACCACCCCCCATTACAGCCCCCCCCCCACACACAGAGTGTATCCCAAACCCAAAGCCAAACCCCACCCCCACAAGCCCCGTGCGTGTGCTCGTTTAACGAACACCTAACGACACCAACCCACCCACAGCACCCCGCAATTGGTCTCTTCCGAACCCAACGCCACCCCCCTACAGCCCCCGCAGTGTCGTCCCAACCCCCAACGCCACCCCCCCCCACCCCTACAGCCCCCGCAGTGTCTCCCAACCCCCCCACCCCCCCACCCCCCCCCCACCCTACCCCAGCCCCCGCAGTGTCTCCCAACCCCCAACGCCCCCCCCCCCCCTACAGCCCCCGCAGTGTCTCCCAACCCCAACGCCACCCCAACCACCACCCCAACCCCCCCACCCCCCCACAGTGTCTCCTGAAGCTACTTTAGAGGTTTCTTGTACCTTCAGCAGAGCGACACACAGGGGTCTGAGCAGGTTTTTCGGCAGCGTGGAGGAAGTGCAATGGCGGAAACTTCTGGCGAGGAATAACGAAGCCTGCTGTCTGACGGAGGGGTTTTTGTTGTCCATCACGGCCAGGACGTCTTCGTGGAGTTTTTCAAGTGTCGTCTAAAGGAAATGACGTTTTTTTAAAAATCACTTTAAGAAACTCGTCATCGACATCAAAGTAAAATAAAATCAGTCAAAGCAAATGTATTGATTTTAAACAGAGACTCACTGAAAGGAAAAGTGCGTCTAATGCTTCCTGCAGGGCCTGTACCACCTGAGCTTTCTTCTCCTTAAACTTCTCCAGCATGGTTGGCACCAACTAAACAAACACAAACACAACACAACACAACAACACACAAATAAGAACTACACATCTCATTAATAAAGCTCTTAAAATGCATCGGACAGGAAAGGACTTACATGACCAGCATAGGGGCTGAATTTCTTGCGGAGGCCGGTGGCGAGTGCAGTAACACATTTAGCAGCCAGTGACACCAACATGACGTTTGTGTCCTTTCCAATGACCTGGAAATTCATTTAAAGAAGGGGGAAAGTAAATAAATAAACAAACATACAACAGATGCATCACATCAGATGCACAGGAGAAAATCTCCAACCGGAGACTAGAGACCTGCATGAGACAGATCCCCCCCGCCCCCCCCCCCCAATACTTTATTTTGTCCTGCCCGAAATTCATGCAATAAATATGTTAAATATTACCTGCAAAATAAGTCGCTTCCAACCTTCTGCCTGTATTCGTTCATTCATTCATTCATTCATTCATCTTCTACCGCTTTTATCCGATCTTCCCTCGGGTCACGGGGAGTCTGTGCCTATCTCAGGCGTCCATGGGCATTAAGGCAGGATACACCCTGGATGGAATGCCAACCCATCGCAGGGCGCACACACACACACACACACACACACATTCACACACTAGGGACAATTTTCCAAGGTGCCAATCAACCTACCGTGCATGTTTTTGGACCGGGAGGAAGGAAACGGGAGAGAAAACCCCCTGAGGAAAAAGAAAAGAAAACCCCCTGAGACACGGGGGAGAACATGCACAAACTCCACACACACACACACATGGCCGAGATGGGAATCGAACCCGGACCCTGGCGGTGTGAGGCGAACGTGCTAACCACTAAACCACCGTGCCCCATCTTCTGCCGGTATATCCTTTCATTTTAATCACCATTGTTTTTTGCAGTAGATAAGTTTTTGTTTTTAGCAAGGATATACATGTGTGTGTGTGTACATAACCTCCCCCCCTACACACACACGCCCGTAACCCGTTCTCCCGAATATATTCCCGCCCGCACCCGCATTCACCATCAAATTCTTTTCCTGCGTCACACTCGTGGGAATGCAGGTCTCTACTACAGACTTAAACAACTCCTACGTTGCACTTGGTTTAGTGTGAATAAATTGCTGGCGTGCATCAACGTTACCTTGTTGAGAGCTTTGATGACATCTCCATACTCGCCACTCTCCAGTTTAGGATTTTTAACTAAAGCTTCCAGAGTTTCCAGTGCCTCCTTTCGCTCCTGCCATTTTTTCGCCTCCTGCATAAACGAAAATGTCTTTATTAAATCAAAAAATAAACACACATAAAACTCAGCAGTGACTGAGCAAATGCAGAACCTGGTTCATAACATTCCTATTCAATATTAACAAAGACTCGATATTAGAAGCAAAACATTTCCTTACAATTTTCTCGTAGAAATCTTTGGGTAGTTTAGAGAGAATCTCCACCGCTTCCAGCAGCTCATACGCATCGACAGCAGGAGGCGCCGCTTCCTCCACATCACCTGGGATACGGGAGAAAAAGCAGGTCAGCCCTATGCTGGTGTACCAGATCAGCACTACTACACTGTACACACTACAATATACTGGAAGAGATATTTGGATTGTTGAATGTAGAAATCACATTCAAAAGTAGTATTAAAAAGAGCATATCATCTTCACCAAGCTGCCACCCTTGGGCCCTTGAGCAAGGCCCTTAACCCTCTGTGCTCCAGGGGGCGCTGTATCATGGCTGACCCTACACTCTGACCCCAGCTTCCAAAAAAAAAAAAACCAGGTCAGATACGCGAAGAAACAATTTCACTGTGCTGTAATGTTTATATGTGATAAATAACGTTTATACTATTCTAAATGTCCCAGTCATTTTCTCTTTTACCGACATGGACACTCTGACCAAATATGTACAAATTAATAGTTTAGCAGGGTAAAAATTTCTACAGTACCGTCGCCTTCCTCTTCTCCGTCTCCTCCATCCTGCTGCTCGAATCGGGCTCGAAGGTCCTGCTGAGATCGCAGGAAGCGGCTCTGACGCGGAGCTGAAGCCTTCGCCCACTCGTCCTCCAGCTCCTTCAGCTGATGCATGCACACACACATACACTATCAGCAGCTGTAGATTTTAAGGAGGGGGGAGGGGGGCACTGATTGGGAGAAAGTTCCAGCCTCACCAAAACAGAGTTAGTATTCTGTAGTGAAGGACGCAGCGCATCTCGGATCCATCTGTAAACCTCAACAGTGAGCAGTTTGGCCTCGTCTCGAATCGCCTTCTCTCGAGACTCGAAAAGCTTCGGCAACGCCTTCACCACTGGCTTCAGGTTAATGATCTTCACTCCAAAATCACTAGAGAGAAAAATGCACTTTTTAAAACAGACACACACGCATGTGTGTGTGTGTGTGCGCAGAAACCTAAAAAAATTAACAAATTAATTCACTTTTAAACATAAGTAATTCTCTCAGTTTACATCCCAACACACACATGCTGAACAAACATCCACACACAATGCTTTGGAATATTTGCCCTCTCTGGCTTTGGTCGCTCACCTCACGGCACACCTCAGCACTTCTACACAGGCGAGAGCGATTTTGGGGTTCTTATTGCTGAGGCCTTTGAGAAGTTCCTCCTGAACCGCGTCTCCTTTCTCCAGCTCGATGTACATCAGGCAGATGTCCTGGCCGAGTTCTTTGGCTCGTGCTTTAGGTTGGTTAAAGACTTTACACACCACACCGGACACAACCTCCACAACAGTTCTGAGATAGAAGGGGAAAGACTTTAGAACGTTACATTGGACTCTAGAACATCTTAAAAGGATGTGACGGAGAAACCTGCAGAAACCCTGATAATGAGCTCGTTATCACACAGATCACGAACAGCTAGAACACATCAAATACACAAATACCCTGTGACACACTGGACTTAAAGCCCTATATTATTTAATCTGATTACGCATCACTGAACTTACACTTAACAGTAAAATTAAATCTGTGATACAATCCAGGAGATCCACACGAATAACACTACGATATACTGGAAGAGATATTTGGATTGTTGAATGTAGAAATTACACACATTCTACATTTCTGGGGCACCCATGGGCCCTTGAGCAAGGCCCTTAGCCCTCTGTGCTCCATGGAGCGCTGTATGATGGCACTCTGACCCCAGCTTCCAAAAAAACCAGGTCAGATACACAAAGAAACAATTTCACTGTGCTGTAATGTTTATATGTGATAAATAACATTTATACTATTCTAAATGTCCCAGTCATTTTCTCCTTTACACTTTAGATTATTTCCCTCGAGCGAACGCGGACACTCTTACACTGCTAAACTATTTATTTGTACAGATGAGTCAAAATGACTTAAACACTAAAAGCAGAAAACAAAAGATTAGTGTGTGGTGGAGGAATATTTATTACCGAGACGCCACGTGGGCATTTTCTACATAAACCAAAGCCGCTTCAAGTCCTTTGAGTTGCGCCACCGCATTTCGAGTCGCTCACAAACTTCTTGATCAGTGCTTGGTATTTTCCCCACTCGGGACTCTTGTCATCTGTAATCCTCTGAAAGTGCTGCAGAGCTTCTGTATAACCACTTAACCTCGCTTTCCAAACCTAAAACACACACACACACACACACACACGGTGTATAAGTACATTACATACAAGCCATTCATTTCTGTGCACAAGTTTGCATTTAAGCATTCACAGTTGATCCCAGTTGACACGACTCTACCTTATGTTCACATTTCTGCTCTGTAGGAAGCTTCATCCACTCACTGTCGTCTCCCATGATGCTCTGCACTTCTGTTACGGAGACATTCAGAAAGACTGGGTGACCAAAGTGCTTTCAAAATGGAAAACTCCCACTAATTTGTTGCACTTTACAACCCAATGTAAACATAAAGCCTCCTTTATTAATGCATGTTCTGTTTCCCAGGCAGTGGAGAGGCGCGGTGTTCAACTTAAACCCTGGGCTTTTGTTTACAGCAACATATTCTCAAGACTTGACAAACATAAATAAAGAACAAAGTGCAAAAACAACACAATACAGAGTTTATATTGTGTATATTATATTGTGTATACACAGTTTATACAGTGCATCCTGCTGACATGGACATTTGTCAGAGCGAGATGCAGGTTTGTCTCATCTGGAAGATCATTCAAATGTGCAGTTCAGTCGTCATACAGATGTGGATTTCCAAATGTGCACAGCATTCCAGCAGCTTGTGGGCAAAGACGGGGATTGTTTCAGGGCTGTGCATCTCACACACACAGTCTCAAACTCTGCTGTTTATTAGATCTAAACATTGTAGGCTGGAAATATCAGCTATAACAGATCCACCATTCAGAAGCAGCTCAGGAGGCCTGGAGATTGACATGTCTGGTGTAGAGGATATATATACGTGTGTGTGTGTGTGAAGGAGACTAAAGCTCACTGCCTTCAGAAAGAGAGTGTCAGGATTTCAGCAGGTGGTGAAAGAAGTTTGATTAAACAGGAAGATCATGTGATCCAGGTGTTGTGTTTATAAGCAGGAGAATTTATCACCACCTGCTGAACCCGGAACAGGCCTGAGCTCAACACACACACAAAAACAACACTTACAACACTCAAACCACAAACACACACCCAGAAACCACTCAAACAAACAACAAACACCACACAACCCACACACACACACACAACAACCACTCAACACACACACACACACACACACCACACACACACACACACACTCAAACACACCAACCACTCAAACACACACACACACACACACACACACAACCACTCAAACACACAACCTACTTCTGCCGCAGATTATTCATATAAATAAATATAATATAATCCCATCAGAAAACATTACATCCCCTAAAACAGGGTAAATATTAAAGCACCCAGAAAGGAACCAACAAGTAAACAATAACAACAAATCAATAACAATAAATAACAAGCGTACACTATTTTTAAAACAAAGATGTAACTTACCCTATATATGTATGTATATGTGTGTGTATATATATATGTATATGTGTGTGTGTGGAGGAACAGCGCACATTAACACACCGCTGCTGCTGAGCTCTTTCAAATCCTTTGTGCCCAACAGAAATCCCGCGTCTGATTGGCTAGCTCTTGGGCGCCTCCCTTCTGATTGGCCAGGTCACGTGTTCTCGGAGAGGCGAGTGATAGGTGAGTTTAAACGCGACCGAGGGTCACATGGTGCAGGATTCCGAAAGAGCCGTTTATTTGTATGAATTAAATTAAATTAAATTATATTATATTATATTATAGATTATATTATATTATATTATATTATATTATATTATATTATATTATATTATATTATATTATATTATATATATATATATATAAGTTTATTATAGTCTCGGATCGCGTTAATGTTCAAGTCACACACACAAGCCAAAATAAAAATACATTAAAACAAATAAAAAATAGGCTCGTGGTAAAAAAAACAAACTTCTCTACACTGGTGTCAATAAACGGCTTTTTCAGAGGAATCCTGAATTATTTGTTATCATTTATTATATAATGTTCTCATATTTATATAATAATTGATATACTGAGTTTTATTTTAAGATATACAAATTGGGGATTAAAATGTGTCACCTTAAATTCATAAAATAAGTCACAAAGGGAAAATAAACACAATCTGACAATAATCAATTTCATTTGATAGAATTCCATTTTAAACAGCAGTAACTGGTGTAGTAATCGCGATCCTCTTCCATTTCCATCCATCCATCCATCCATCCATCCATCCATCTTCTGCCGCTTATCCGGGACCGGGTCGCGGGGGGAACAGTCTAAGCAGAGATGCCCAGACGTTCCTCTCTCCAGACACGTCCTCTAGCTCCCCCGGGGGGACACCGAGGCGTTCCCAGGACAGTCGAGAGACATAGTCCCTCCAACGTGTTCTGGGTCTTCCCCGAGGCCTTTTCCCGGTGGGACATGCCCGAAACACCTCCCCTGGAAGGCGCCCAGGAGGCATCCGAAATAGATGCCCGAGCCACGCCAGCTGTTTCCTCTCGATGTGAAGGATCAGCGGATCTACTCTGAGCTCCTCCCGAGTGACTGAACTTCTCACCCTATCTCTAAGGGAGCGCCCAGACACCCTGCGAAGGAAGCTCATTTCGGCCGCCTGTATCCGGGATCTTGCCCTTTCGGTCATGACCCAAAGCTCATGGCTCTTCCATTTATTTCACCTCTAATTCTACGTCTTGTTTTTGCATATGATCTACAAGCAGTGTTGTGTGTGTGTGTGTGTGTGTGTGTGTGTGTGTGTGTGTGTGTGACAGTCTCTTGCTAGAAAAGCTAATAAAGATGCAGAATGCTAAGCATCTCTCTTTCCTCCACATCAGATCATTTTCCAACCCGCTATCCATCGATCACTCATTAACTCTCACACTGATCAGCAGTTTAGTGAAATTCGTAGTGAAATGAGTGAGAAATTGATATTTTACCAAAAGATAAGAGAGAGTCGTCAGTCTGATGCTACAGAAATCACAAACGCTGAGTGATGGTGCGCAGTGACATCACTATAAATAAAACAGGAACAAAAAAACAAACGTAAATCCAGAGCCTGAAATTGAACATCAACAGCCACAGACATTTCACTAAAGATTTCTCAGACAAGTCCTACACAGCGCTGCTGATCTTCCCTGACTGAACGCTCTCGCTCGCACTCTTCCTGCTCACACAGGGGATTCTGCCTTCCACAATGTCATGAAGAGAAACTCTTGAAAACATCTTTCTGGAACTTAAACGATGCTTTTATATGATTTTAGTGTTTTCGGGAATACATTTATTTGGCAGTCATACGTCTAAAAATAATAGATTTAAAATTCCGCCAGGTTTATAATGAGAATCAAACTCTGTTAATAACTATTCATCATTCATCTTCTACCGCTTTATCCGATCTTCCCTCGGGTCACGGGGAGTCTGTGCCTATCTCAGGCGTCTATGGGCATTAAGGCAGGATACACCCTGAATGGAATGCCAACCCATCGCGGGACACACACACACACACACACACACACATTCACACACTAGGGACAATTTTCCAAGGTGCCAATCAACCTACCGTGCATGTTTTTGGACCGGGAGGAAACCGGAGAACCCGGAGAAAAACCCCCTGAGGCACGGGGAGAACATGCAAACTCCACACACACATGGCCGAGACGGGAATCGAACCCGGACCCTGGCGGTGTGAGGCGAACGTGATATCGAGGGA
>JACRUU010000005.1:72469-82469 GCA_030449085.1 Kryptopterus vitreolus | reverse complement strand
CTGTGCAGCTGGAAGATCCGAGATCCGTGTTAATAAACAGGCACAAGTCACGCTTACAACATTCATTCATTCATTCATTCATTCATCTTCTACCACTTTATCCGATCTTCCCTCGGGTCACGGGGTGTCTATCTCAGGCGTCTATGGGCATTAAGGCAGGATACACCCTGGATGGAATGCCAACCCATCACAGGGCACACACACACACACACACACACACACACACACACACACACACACACATACACACACACACACACACACACACACACACACACATTCATACACTAGGGACAATTTTCCAAGGTGCCAATCAACCTACCGTGCATGTTTTTGGACCGGGAGGAGGAAACCGGAGAACCCAGAGAAAAACCCCCTGAGGCACGGGGAGAACATGCACAAACTCCACACACACGTGGCCGAGACGGGAATCGAACCCGGACCCTGGCGGTGTGAGGCGAACGTGATAACCACTAAACCACCGTGCCCTCGCTTACAACATGTGAGATTCAATATAACGACCCAAACGCCTTCACTATAAAACCCCTCTCACTTCTGTGCAGGTCGGCCCGGCTGAGGTTTATCCGTTGGTATTCTTGCGCGTTTGTTGGGAGCCTGTGTGCCGGCGGTCACTTTGTCTGGGACGACGGGAACGTAACCTGCAACTGAACGGGGTGACAGAAAAAAAAGACACTTTAAATCCGGGGAAAACAAGTTTGAGTACTCCTTTTCTAAATCATTTCATGTTTATTACTGTATCGTGTGTGTGTGTGTGTGTGTATGTGTGTGTGTGTGTGTAACTTACTGGTAGAGCACGGGCGATCGTCGGGTTCGTCGGGACATGCGCACACGAACCCATTTGACTTGGCGAAGCAAAGGTGAGTGCAGCCTCCGTTATTGACCCCACAGTGATTAGTGCCTAACAGCACAGCACATGTTATAGATCAGTTCACTTTACACCACAGAGCAAATAAATACCCCCACCACCCTCAACCATACACATCATTCAAGTCAAGGAGGGATTTGGACTTTAATTCATATGAAGTTTGCTATAATGGCTCAGGATATCGAGTATCACACAATTACTGGGTTTGTGTGAAAGTAAAGTAATACTGTAGGATCATATCAGCAGTAGTAACAGTTACATAGTGAATACATTTCATTACTTTAGACCAGGAGTGGGCAAATCTACGGCGTGCGTGTTACATCCGGACTCTTTTAATCTGACCTGCTAAAGATTAGTACAGAATTGTCCAAATCAAATCATATCATCATTATTACTGCATTCATTTGACCTTGTCCTGTAATTTGCCTGACGTTCCACAAGGTGGCGCATTAGACGCAGTGATACATTGAGTATTAACATTAATTAATGCCTTTTAAATGTTTATGTTTGATATGTATGTATCTCATGCTTATACGGCCACGTCGCACATATTTTAAAAGTCAATGTGGCCCCTGAGCCACACACTAGATGAAAGGAGAGAGGGAGATTTTCCGTATATCTGTATTTATTCCACACACAGGAAGATTTTTACTTAAACTTCACTACATTCATTCATTCATTCATTCATCTTCTACCGCTTTATCCGATCTTCCTCGGGTCACGGGGAGCCTGTGCCTATCTCAGGCGTCTATGGGTATTAAGGCAGGATACACCCTGGATGGAAGGCCAACCCATCGCAGGGCGCACACACACACACATTCATACACTAGGGACAATTTTCCAAGGTGCCAATCAACCTACCGTGCATGTTTTTGGACCGGGGGGAAACCGGAGAACCCGGAGAAAAACCCCCTGAGGCACGGGGAGAACATGCACAAACTCCACACACACATGGCCGAGACGGGAATCGAACCCGGACCCTGGCGGTGTGAGGCGAACGTGCTAACCACTAAACCACAGTGCCTCCTTCACTACATTTTGAACCTTAATTCTACTCAACTAGATTTTAAGAAATGTTCTTTCTTTCTTTCTTTCTTATTTTTGAGTGGATAAAAACATAACTGGTCAATCGTTGTTTGAGGCTGTTGTTTACTGTTGTGTTGTTGTTTACTGTTGTGTTGTTGTTTAACACAGTGTTGAAGTACAATTAGATTTTATAAAATAAAATGCCAACTGTTTTTGGCTTTTGGTCTTTATGATTAGCACATCATTAATCCTACACTGAATACAGGTCAAATATTCTCTACTGCTGAAATCAGGGACCTGTGTGTGTTACACCTCGTGCTCGGCGCTTCTCACTCCGTTCTTACCCGACTGCCGATTGGGCGACACCACTATAATGTCCATCAAACCCTCGACGTTAGCGAGGACGGTCTCTTTGTTCCGGCCCGTGTGTTTATCCACACGTTGGATGGATTTGGTTTGCCAGTCAGTCCAGTAGATCCAGCGGTCTTGCTGCGAGATGCGGGAGAAACGAATTAGAGGAGAGGAAACCGGCTTCAGCTGGGCACAGAGGAGAGGAAGAGAGGAAAATGGAGGGGAAAAAGGGTGGAGAAGGGGGAGATAAGGGATGGGGAGGGAAAACGAGTGTCAGAGATGGAAGGGAGTGGATGAAGGATAGTAATGTTAGGGGTGAGAAACGAGAAGAAGGAGGAGTGGATGTGAGGGAGTGATGGGTGAGAGTGAGTGGGAGCTTGAGTGGAGGACGAGGTGGTGGTGATGAGGAGAGAGTGAGGGAGGTGAGGGAGCGAGTGGAGGACTGATGAGAGATGAGTGAGTGAGGTGAGTGAGTGAGTGAATGAGTGAGTGAGAGGAGTGAGTGAGTGAGTGAGTGAGGGAGTGAGAGGGAGTGGAGACTGAGTGGAGTGAGTGAGTGAGTGAGGGAGGGAGGGAGTGAGGGAGCGAGTGGAGGACTGATGAGGAGAGAGAGTGAGTGAGTGAATGTGGGAGTGAGGGATCGAGTGGAGGACTGATTAGGTGAGAGAGTGAGTGACTGAGGGAGTGAGGGAGCAGTGAGTGAGTGGAGCGAGTGGAGGACTGATTGAGGAGAGTGAGTGATGAGTGGAGAGTGAGATGAGAGAGAGTGAGTGAGTGAGTGATGAGTGAGTGAGTGATTTAGGGAGGGAGGGAGTGGAGGACTGATGAGGAGTGAGTGAGTGAGTGAGTGAGTGAGGGAGCGAGTGGAGGACTGATGAGGAGAGTGAGTGAGTGAGTGAGTGAGTGAGGGAGGACTGATGAGAGAGTGAATGAGTGAGTGAGTGGAGGACTGAGTGAGGAGTGAGTGAGTGAGTGAATGAGTGGTGAGTGTGGAGGAGCGAGTGGAGGACTGTGATGGAGAGAGTGAGTGAGTGAGTGAGGAGAGCTGATGAGGAGAGTGAGGAGTGAGTGAGTGAGTGGAGGACTGATGAGGAGAGTGAGTGAGTGAGGGAGCGAGTAGGGAGGAGTGAGGAGTGAGAGAGTGCAGTGAGTGAGAGAGTGAGTGAGTGAGAGTGAGCGAGTGAGTGAGAGAGTGAGTGAGGAGAGTGAGGAGAGAGTGAGTGAGAGTGAGTGAGTGAGAGAGCAAGTGGAGAGAGGACTGATGAGAGAGTGAGTGAGGGAGTGAGAGAGGGAGTGAGGGAGCGAGTGAGGGAGCGAGTGGAGGACTGATGAGGAGAGAGAGTGAGTGAGTGAGGTGAGTGAGTGAGTGAGTGAGTGAGTGAGTGAGTGAGTGAGTGAGTGAGGAGTGTAGGGAGAGAGAGTGAGTGAGTGAGAGAGTGAGTGAGTGAGAGAGTGAGTGAGTGAGAGTGAGAGAGTGAGGAGAGTGTGAGAGTGAGAGAGTGAGTGAAGTGAGTGAGTGAGTGAGAGGAGAGTGGAGATGAGTGAGTGATTGAGAGAGTGAGTGCTGAGAGTGAGTGAGAGAGAGAGAGTGAGGGAGAGAGGGAGTGAGGAGGAGAGGGAGTGAGTGAGAGTGGGAGAGTGAGAGAGGGAGTGAGATGAGAGAGAGTGTGAGTGTGAGAGTGAGAGTGCGAGTGGAGAGATTGAGATGAGGAGAGAGTGAGAGGAGCGTGAGTGTGGTGAGTGAATTAGGAGTGAGTGAGTGAGTGAGTGAGTGAGTGAGTGCGAGAGTGAGTGAGAGAGTGAGTGAGTGAGTGTGAGGACAAGTGGAGAGTGAGAGGAGAGAGAGTGTGAGTGAGAGAGTGAGTGAGTGAGTGAGTGAGAGTGAGAGTGAGTGTGAGAGAGTGAGAGAGGGAGTGAGGAGTGAGTGAGAGAGAGAGTGAGAGAGTGAGTGAGAGAGAGTGAGTGAGTGAGAGAGTGAGTGAGTGAGGAGGAAGGAAGGTGAAAGGTGAAGGAGAAGGTTACCTGAGTGAGAGCAAATGGATGTGACACTGGGGTGACGAGGACTTGGCGCAGTTTACCGCTTAGGTCAGAACTTTCGATGCGGTCCAGGTGTGCATCTACCCAGAAGATCCTACACACACACACACACACACACACACACACACACACACACACACACACACACACACACACACACACACACACACACACACACACACACACACACACACAGGGTATAAGAGATGCCGGTTAGATGACTCGTGTGAAATGAAACAATGATGGCCGGATTTGCGTCCCCTTTACCCTCGAACACATTTTGCTCTATTTGGAAAATAAACAGCTGCTGTATTGGGTGAATCTGAGAGGAATGCCGTCTCACCTGCGCGTGTCGTAATCCAGCGTGAGTCCGTTTGGCCAGCCGAGGTCCGTGTTGATCAGAACTTTGCGATCTGATCCGTCCAGGTTGGCGCGCTCAATTTTAGCAATATGACCCCAATCTGTCCAGAACAAATACCTAAAACGAGTCGAAGCAAATCAGGAAGTCAGTATTAAAGGCAACAAGATATCCTGTATCTTCAGATGAGTCTTTTATAACACATCAGGACCACGATTAGAGCTCGACCCGATTGATTTTAAATTCATTTTCATTGGCCTATTGTGCTGCAAATTAGGCTGATTAATTAGACATGCATGTGGATACATTCTGTGCTTGCATGAGGGGAACATAACTCTCCCATACCAGTAGGTGTCAGTACTGTGAATATATAGATCAGGCATGGGCAGACCACGCCCCCTTGGTCCTTTTAATCCAGCCCACCAAAGATCGGTACAGAATTGTGCAAATCAAATCATGACTGTATTCAATTCACCTTATCCTGTAATAGCCTGGTGTTCCACCAGGTGACGCATTAGGCACGTTTATACATTGATTATTAACATTAATGCCTTTATATGTTTATGTTTGGTCTTTTCATTCTTAAACTTTCATTGTATTGTATAACATTGCAAAAATGTTCATAATAGTCGCTTATGTCCACGTTTCGCCACGTTATACCTGCCAGTCTGGCTGTTATGGAAGCGTGGCGAGAAGAAAGACATTGCTGACAAAAAAAAAGAATATTTTGTTCGGTCTTCAGTTTGCCACAAGTCATGTACGGGACACAGTGAACATGGTGCAGCGGTCAGATGAGACCAACATCCAGCTTTTTGTGTGGTGAGAAACCTAACAACATCCCCAAAGTGAAACATGGTGGTGGCAGCATCATGCTGTGGGGATGCTTTTCGTGAACCTGGTGAGAGTTGATGGGACGATGGATGGGCAATACATCCATATATACAGTGGATCCTGGAAGTAAGCACTGGACATTTCCTTGCTTATAAATTGTGCTATTGTTCTGGTACTGGATTGTTAGCGGGTCGTTAACCAGCAGTCATTTTGGCAACAGGAAACTCGGGTACCAAAACCTGCTGACACGAGAGACTTGTGTTCAGATTTCCCAACGAACCTCGAAACGAATTCCCAACGAAAACAATCCGACGTCACGTCTCGGCCATCTGATCTAACTGCCCTGATTTTTACATACTTGTGTATCGCTCGACTTTTCCCAACAAGGAATTTACATTTACATTTCTGGCATTTGGCAGACGCTCTTATCCAGAGCGACTTACAACTGAGCAACTGAGGGTTAAGGGCCTTGCTCAAGGGCCCACTAGTGGTATCTTGGTGGTGGTGGTGGTGGGGTTTGAACCTGGTATGGTAAGGAATGGTAATAAGATGTGCTGGAAAAGGTTTCCACACAGTGGAATGTCGGAAGCGAGAGGAATATCAGGAGAGGGTTCTTACCCTTTACTGGGGAACACGGCGATGGCTCTCGGCTCGTCCAGGCTGTTATTGATCAGGATTTTCCGCGCCGATCCGTCCAATCTAGAAACCTCGATCGTGTTCCGTCCCGTGTCCGTCCAGTACATATTTCTGGCCACCCAGTCGACAGCCAGGCCATCCGTAGTCTTTAGACCCTGACTGATGACCGTCTCCATCCCGCTCCCGTCCAAATTCACACGTCTGGGAAAAGACAAAGGTTTATTTGATAATCCGGTGTTTCCTGACATTCCCGTATCGTCCGTTAACAGCATTGAGGCGTCACCTGATGACATCCAGGGAGACGTCAGTGTAGTAGAGTTTGCCCTGGACGCTGTCGTAATCCAGCGAGATGACGTTGTGGAGTTCAGGGACGGGAACGTGGACGTCCGTGTGGTCGCTGGTGTCGAGCGAGATGCGGCGCACGCTGACGCGGTTCGAGAACAGCAGGTAGGACTCCGGAACGTCGTCGCACGACCGGCCGTCACTCTTCAGGACGACGCCCGTGGGGCAACCGCACGACGTTCCGTTCGGCCGCGGCAGACACAAGTGTGTGCAGCCGCCATTGTTCCGACCGCAAGCGATTAAAACCTGACAGAAACAGAAGTCTTTAATAACTCAAATAACAACAACAACAATAATAAGTAAAATAATAATAATAATAATAAAATAACGTTTCTCTTTTTTACAGTAAGTCTTTAATAACTCAAATAACAACAACAACAACAACAATAATAATATAATAATAATAATAATAATAATAATAATAATAATAATAATAATAATAATAAAATAACGTTTCTGTTTTTTACATTAACGTCAGGAATTTCATTCTAATTACATTTTATAAAAATGTAGCCGCCATTTTAACCTGTGGGTGTTTTGGGGTTTGCCACTGCCATGTTTATCCCCAGCAGCATCACACACACACACACACACACACACACACACACACACACACACACACACACACACACACACACACACACACACACACACACTTCCACATTCAACACCATGGTTGTGTTTGAGGTGCTGGAATAAATGAGTGGTGCTGCTTCCTTTACACACGTTAGATAAATGTTACAGAAGCGTTTTGGTTTGTTGATCGTCTGAACCGTGTCCGTACGACTGATGTCATGTTGTGTTTGGTATTTCGCGAGTGTCATGCGAGAGGCGAGAACGACAGAAGCTCCGAGGTGAAATTATAAAATCCATTTTCGTATTTTCAGCATAAAGCATAAACTCGAATGAACCCCCCCCCCCCCATAAGGATGGATTCTGGTAGCCCAGTGGTTAAGGATGTTTGGACTCTGGTAGCGGAAGATCTGGTCCCCCCCCCCCCCCCCCAAACCCTAGCCCATAACCGTGTGTGGACTTAAGTGGGTTAACGTTGAACTGGTTTTTATGGGGTTGTTGGCCTCTGGACCGGAAGATCACGGGTTCAAACCCTCCCTAACCACCAACAAGCTGCCACTAGTGGGGCCCTTGAGTAAGGCCCCTAACCCTCAATTGGTCAGTTGTAAGTCGCTCTAAATAAAGGCGTCTGCTAAATGCTGTAAATGTAAATGTAATGATTATAATTATAATCTCCAAACTCTAAACTCCAAACTCTAAAACTCTAAAACTCCAAACTCTAATTCCAAACTCTAAAACTCCAAACGCGAATACTCTAAAACTCCAAACTCTAAAACTCTAAACTCTAAACGCGAAAACTCCAAACTCTAATACTCTACTCTAAACTCCAAACCAAACTCTAATACTCCAAACTCCAAACTCTAATACTCCAAACTCTAATACTCCAAACTCTAAAACTCTAATACTCCAAACTCTAATACTCCAAACTCTAAAACTCCAAACTCTAAAACTCCAAACTCTAATACTCTACCAAACTCTAAAACTCCAAACTCTAAAACTCAAACTCCAAACTCTCTAAAACTCCAAACTCTAAACTCCAAACTCCAAACTCTAAAAACTCCAAACTCTACTCCAAACTCTAAATCTCTAAACTCTAAACTAAACTCTAATACTCCAAACTCTAATACTCCAAACTCTAATACTCTAATACTCCAAACTCTAAACTCTAATATTCTAAACTCTAATACTCCAAACTCTAAACTCTCCAAATCCAAACTCTCCAAACTCTCCAAACTCTAATACTCTAATCTCCAAACTCTAATATTCTAAACTCTAATATTCTAAACTCTAATACTCCAAACTCTAAAACTCCAAACTCTAAAACTCCAAACTCTAAAACTCTAAAACTCTCTAAAACTCTAATACTCCAAACTCTAATACTCCAAACTCTAAAACTCTAATATTCTAAACTCTAATATTCTAAACTCTAATACTCTAAACTCTAAAACTCCAAACTCTAAAACTCTAATATTCTAAACTCTAATATTCTAAACTCTAATACTCCAAACTCTAAAACTCCAAACTCTAATACTCTAAACTCTAATACCCTAAACTCCAGCTTTTTACTTGAGTAAAAGTGTAAAAGTACTCGTTTTTTATAACTACTTAAAGTATAAAAGTAAAGTGAAAAATGTCATTAAGATAAAAGTTTAGGTGCAGATCGCTGATTTAATGAAACTCTACAGAACTCCACACTGTAACAGAATATGTGGAGGATGAAGAGAAAACACACGTTTGATAAACAAGTGTATAAATAAGAATCTCCGTGTGAGTGACGACCCTCAGCACTGGTTTTGTCCTGGCTGGAGTGGGAGGTGATGTGTGTGTCGTGTGCAGGTGCGATGGATCGAGTACAAACCAATGGTGTGTGAGAATGGTACATGCTTCTATCTCATCCAATCACATTCACTCTATCCGCATTTTTTATTTATTTATTTTAACAATGACAAGCAGAAATGAAATAAGAGTAACGAGGGCTGTTTTTAAAATGTAAGGAGTAGAAAGTACAGATAATGCCATTTACTGCAGTAATCTACAGATATATCCCATAAATATCGACTTAAGTAAGATCAAATATTTGTACTTTGTAACCCGACACATGTGGTGAGAACACATCATGTAATAATAACAACATGTAACATTAAATGTGCTAGATTTAGGATCGCTGCATGTTTATATTTTATAACATTTATGAAATAAATATTAATATATAAATATATATATATACCCTGATAATATATTATATTAATAAGGCTGCTCTTGTACTGCATAACGCAACCCGGAAAAACGATGTATTTTTCACAACAGTTGACAGTTACAACAACCATCCATCAGTGCTTATAACAGCTCATAAACAACTTTTATTACACTCATCCTTGTGATGTGACAATGAAGTGACTTGATGGTTATAAACATGAATGAAACGTTTAATAAGCATCATAATTCAGAACATGAGATATCGGATCTTACCCAGAGGCCTGTCTCGGTCCATGGCCTGGATGTCCATGAGTCCGGGGAGGTTGGATCGCACGGTGATGATGTTATCTCCCGTGTTTTTGTCCGCTCTCTGGATGCTGCGACTCTGCCAGTCGGTCCAGTAGATGTGCGGTCCAAGCAGCGTGAGTCCGTACGGGTGCTGAACGGGAGAAACCAGTGTCCTGCGGTTCGACCCGTTCAGATCCGCTGCTTCGATTCGCTGCGGGAAAAAAATGATGATTCGTTTCGATATACTGATTTACATGTGACACTGGATAAACAGGGCTGTGTGTTTCCCTGCCCCTCACCTCTGTGTGGGCGTCGGCCCAGAGTAACTGCGACCCCGCCTTGTCTATGGCAAGTCCGTTCGGCCAGCCCAGGTTATTATTGATCAGAACCACGCGGTCAGATCCGTCCATCGCCGAGCGCTCCAACTTGGCGTGTTCACCCCAGTCTGTCCAGTACATGAAGCTAAAACGATACAC
>JACRUU010000005.1:59969-67469 GCA_030449085.1 Kryptopterus vitreolus | reverse complement strand
CACACACACACACACACACACACACACACACACACACCAGTCTTTAACCCTGAGACACCAGGCACACCACACACACACATCTCACGGACACACACACACACACACACACACACAGTCTCTAACCCTGAGGACACCAGGCCACACACACACACACACACACACACACACACACACACACACACACACACACACACACACACAGTCTCTAACCCTGAGGACACCAGGGCACACACACACACACACACACACACACACACACAGTCTCTAACCCTGAGGACACCAGGGGACACACACACACACACACACACAGTCTCTGAGCACACACACACACAGTCATCTCTAACCCTGAGGACACCAGGGCACACACACACACACACACACACACACACACACACACACACACAGTCTCTACCCACTAACCTGAGGACACCAGGGCACACACACACACACACACACACACACACACAGTCTCTAACCCTGAGGGACACCAGGGCGGGCACCCACACACACACACACACACACACACACACACACACACACACACACACACAGTCTCTAACTCTGAGGAACCTGAGGCACACACACACACCAGGGCACACACACACACACACACGCACCCACACCACCACACACACACAGTCTCTAACCCTGAGGACACCAGGGCACACACACCACACACACACACACACACACACACACACACAGTCTCTAACCTGAGGACACCAGGGCACACACACACACACACACACACACACACACAGTCTCTACACCACACACACAACTCTGAGGACACCAGGGCACAGGGCGCACACACACACACACACACAGTCTCTAACAGTCTAACTCTGAGGACACCAGGGCACACACACACACACACACACACACACACACACACAGTCTCTAGCCCTGAGGACACCAGGGCACACACACACACACACACACAGTCTCTAACCCTGAGGACACCAGGGGGAACCAACACCACACACACACACACACACACACACACACACACACACACAGTCTCTAACCCTGAGGACACCAGGGCACACACACACACACACACACACAGTCTCTAACCTGAGGACACCAGGGCACACACACACACACACACACACACACGCACACAGTCTCTAACCCTGAGGACACCAGGGCACACACACACACACACAGTCTCTAACTCTGAGGACACCAGGGCACGCACACACACACAGACACACACACACACACACACACACACAGTCTCTAACTCTGAGGACACCAGGGCACACACACACACACACACACACACACACAGTCTCTAAGCCCTGAGGACACCAGGGCACATACACACACACACAGTCTCTAACTCTGAGGACACCAGGGCACGCACACACACACATCACACACCAGGGCACACACACACACACACACAGTCTCTAACTCTGAGGAGGACACCAGGGCACACACACACACACACACACACACACACACACAGTCTAGGACACAGGTCTCACACACTAGCCCTGAGGGACACCAGGGCACATGAGGACAACACACACACACACACACAGTCTCTAACCCTGAGGACACCAGGGCACACACACACACACACACCACACACACACACACACACACACACACACACAGTCTCTAACCCTGAGGACAGCAGGGCACACACACACACACACACACACACACAGGGCAATGTCAGCAGCTTCCTGTTCGTATAAATTCATTCGTTTGTTCCACACTTTTATTCTGAATACACTCATCGTCATGTTTCACTTCGTCACGTGACGAATATCAACCTGACCTGCTTCTCTGTGTCTGTGGAACATGTGGATGTCCATGAGGTTCTCCAGATTGTCCGTTAACGTGCTCCGTCCCAAACCCGTCAGTTTGTCAGCACTCTCGATGCTCTTGGACTGCCAGTCTGTCCAGTAGATCTTCTCCTGGTGCAGCGTGAGGCCAAATGGGTGGGGAAGGTGACTGCCAATCAGCACCTGCAATGGGAAAAACCCTTCCCTGTTTACCTTTATTTACTGAAGCTACAAAAAAACACTTTCAAAAAATATTTAGCAAATATAATAATATTTGCTATAATATAATAATCCTTTAGGAGCAGGAGCCAATAAGCACAGATGACTACAGCCGCCGTTATTCACCGAGCACGTGGTCTGCACTGAAGGGGGGAATAATAGTAGATCTATATAGTAGAAGCTACAAAAAAACACTTTCAAAAAATATTTAGCAAATATAATAATGATACAAATATAAAGAAAAGGAAACGACTTCCGTTTTATTTCTTAACCATGTGTGTGTTAAAATAAATCGAATAAAAATAACACAAAATAAAAACTCCTAAATAAATACGTAAGTCGTCCAAAATCCTATTTTTAAACTCGTATGTAAAACCCACAAAAGGAAAAACCCTGATCCAAATGCAATGAGCTCGTTAATGGAGATTGTGGGATTATTTTAGATGGAAATTAAAGCTACAAAGAGGTTTAAACTGACCACATGTCTCTGACTCACTGCAGAGATGGTGATGTTTGAAGCTCTTTGTAACATGGTGGTTTAATATGTGCTGATCTGTGTCAGTGGTTCCTTCCAGTAGCCCAATAGATGGTTTATAATTTAATGGCATTAATGACCTAACTGACTGTTTCAAAATCATCCTTCAGCATCATTCTGAGCACCACCTGTCATGTCTTTATTCCCCACAATGGAGGCATGTGTAGTCAACAGCAAACGCCACCAACAACTTATGAACCAATTCATACTGCGAATGAACTTTTGGAACGTAACTCGTTTACAGCGTTGGGAGCGTTTATGTGTATTTAAATTAAATGAGATGTGCAGAGCAGGGGGCACGGTGTTTTAGTGGTTAGCATGTTCGCCTCACACCGCCAGGGTCCGGGTTCGATTCCCGTCTCGGCCATGTGTGTGTGGAGTTTGTGCATGTTCTCCCCGTGTCTCAGGGGGTTTTTCTCCAGGTTCTCCGGTTTCCTCCCCCCGGTCCAAAAACATGCACGGTAGGTTGATTGGCACCTTGGAAAATTGTCCCTAGTGTATGTATGAATGTGTGTGTGTGTGTGTGTGTGTCCTGCAAGGGGTTGGCATTCCATCCAGGGTGTATCCTGCCTTAATGCCCATAGACGCCTGAGAGAGACACAGACTCCCCGTGACCCGAGGGAAGATCGGATAAAGCGGTAGAAGATGAATGAATGAATGAGATGTGCAGATTGTGACCTCTGCTGTCCAAAAAGTGAAATTGCATTAATAATGAAATGTCCCAAACATGTAAGTTAATTTATTTTGCATTATATGTGTTGTTACACACTGATAATCAGGTAGCACAATAAACAGATTGATTGTATATAAGACGCTGATACGTTACCTGTCTGCCCGAACCATCAAAGTTGCCAAACTCGATGGTCTTCATTCCGGCATCGGCCCAGTAAAGTCTCTGTGTCTCGTAATCGATGGCTAATCCGTTGGGCCACGTCAGATTGGTGGAGATAATAACCATGCGGCCAGACGCGTCCATTCCGGCACGCTCGATTTTAGGATTTGCTCCCCAATCGGTCCAGTACATGAATCTAACGAAAAGAAACAACACCGCTAAGCCGGGGGTCCCCAGGATGTAATTCCACTATATATTATACCAGAAAATACGCCTCTGGGAGATCAGGGTTACTGTGATATTTAAACAATTCCCTTATAAATATTGTAAAAATCAATAAATAAAATGTTATATATATATATATATATATACACACACATACATACACACATACACATACACGAGGGGAAGTCAAAAAAGTAAAGGGACATTTGTAATACATTATTTATTTATATATATATATATATATATATATATATATTTTTACATTTAAATAAAACATTTAATTTTATATAAAAATGTAAAAGCAAACAGATAAATGTTTTTTTCTTCCATAAAATAAATGTACATCACAAATCCTACAAAACCCCTGAATATAAAATCCTATATTTCTATTGTTACTGTTAATTATCCTTGTAAAATATGCAAAATATATTGTTTAAGAAAATGCGATCCGTGTAATAATAAATAAAAACACAGCGGGTTGAAACGGCGTTCTGAAACTCCCCTCATACGACACTCGTTTCTGTTTCCTCACCCTCCAATGGGATCCACCACGATATCTCGAGGACGATCCAAATTCTCCCATATGAGCACGGTACGCATGCTGCCGTCCGCGTTGGACACCTCGATGCGATCTGTACCTGATTGGCACACGGGGGAACACAAGCACGAGGTTTCAGCCCGATAGAAACGACATCACCCTCTGATCCATAATCAATACAGCAAAAATCTCAATCACTGCATGTACCTGCATCAGTCCAGTAGAGTTTATGTGTGAGCCAGTCAATAGCAAGGCCAGCAGGACTTTCCAAACTGGTGTCCACCACCACCTGGGCAGGAAGGTGGACATTCGGTCAGAGACAATATAATAAAGGACAAATGAAATGATAAAGTATAAGAAATGTGCAGGACATCAGGGGACAGCAGGGGGCAGTATAATCACAGAAAACTCCAAGCGCTTTTCATTCGCACAGGTCTGGCTGATAATTCATTGGCTGAGACCGAACTTGTTACCTTTCCTTCAGGTTCAGTGCATTGTGTAATATGTTGCGAGTACAACGCTACCGCAAGATTACAAACACAAATACACACGCTTCCCACTCTCCGATCGCTTCGAGTATTAAAGGAAGTACGGAGTGGAAACTCTCACTAACTTCCTGTTCCGATCCGTTCCACAAAGCGCGGTTGATGGAATCAGTGGTGACGTCGGTCCAGTAAATTTTTTCGTCCTTGGCGTCCCAGTCGAGCGCCACGGCGTTACGGACGTCCGCCAGCGGCACGACATCATCCGATTTGTCATCGGTGTCGAAGCTGATGCGACGGATGTCCGTCCTTCGGGCAAAAAGCAGGAACTTGTCAAGACCTGATTAAAGACCGAAGAGGTCCCCTGTGAGCGCTTCAGATACCAGCAGTAACAGCAGCACACAAACAACACAACACAACACAACACAACACTATCCCACATTCTCAAATACATTACAAACTGTACTTTACATTTTTTTGTAATTTTGTTTGTGGATATACAGATCCAGTCTGTGTCATGATCACATGATCACTGCAGATCCCTGATCCAGTCCTTATACAGATCATGAATTCCGTTTACTAGTGTGTTGATCAGAGGTGAATTGCCCCCCCGACTGATCCGGATTTCTCCCAAGGGTTTTTGTCTGTCACTTATGACTTTCTCAGTTAAACTTAATTGCCACTAGATAAAATATATATTCGATATATAGATATGTTTACCGAATTTTGTTGTTTGTTACAAGCCGCATCCGCTCCGCTTTTGAATTGCCGCAGAACCTTTCCTAACCTGTATTTTAACACGGTGTAACGTGGACGCTGCACAGAGACGCTTTAATCACGGAATTCATACAAAACAGGATTTATTAGAATAAAGAACTCAGGAGACGCCGCTAATCTGCGGACGCCGTGCGTCGTGGTACCGGCCAGACAGGCTAAGGGAGCCTTGCGCTCTGCGCGCCGTGGTACCGAGAGTACCGGAGACAAAGGTTAGCATAAACATATATCGAGCGTCCGTGTCCGCGACACTAGGACACTAAGGCGCGCATGTGTGTGTGTGCGTGTGTGTGTGTGTGTGTGTGATGCGGGTGTGTGTGTGTTTGTTTTGTGTTGTGTTGTGTGTGTTGTGTGGTGTGTGTGTGGTGTGCGTGTGTGTGTGTGTGTGGAAAAGAGCAGGGGAGAGAAAGCACTGAGCAGAGACTTTACTGATTAAAACGGGACAGAACCAAGAGAAATTAAGCGCTATTTACAGTATTTACCTTCATTTCTCCTGTGTGTGAAATGACGTCACCTTAACCTTGTAAAAATAGAGTTTGTCCTCCTTCTATCCGCTTCTACCCACTTATATCTGCTAAAGATGAACTAGCGCATTCTTCTTCTTCTTTGCATTTATTTTGTGTTAGTTTTGATTCTAATTCCGGTTAGAGCCCCTAGCGGTCGGGAAAAAAATCAGAATAGCCGCATAGCCGCACCTTTTTATTAGCCATGGTTCAAAACCTAGGAAAAAAATAGCGGGTTCAAAAAAACCTATATACGGCTTATATATATATATATATATATATACACACACATGACAAATAAAATTTTAATTTAGAATATTATAAAATAATTGGAGAATAAAGTCGTAGCAATATGAGATTAAAGATTAAAGTGATAATATCACGATAAAAATCAGAATTTTGAGAATTTTGTTTCACTGTTTTGAACAAAGTAAAAGTTGGGAATTTGGTTCAATTCTACTTCAGGTTAGGGATTCAGAGAAAAGGAAATTATTTGTGTTTTTAAATTATATCCAGTAAACCAGCGATTATGCAGAACATATAAATAAATAAATCAGACAGACAACGAGGAAAGTGTGTCTTTGGTGCGATGTGAGACGTCGAGTCGCGGGTGAGAACGAGGACGGTTACGTCTGCGATGAGGATTATAATCAAAGAAATCGACCCTTGAAATCGAAGAATTTGAAAATAAAACATATTCTTATTAAATATTTATTCTCATAATTGTAAGTGTTTTTAATATTTAAAATTGATCCTCGTATTGGTACGGCTTTATTCTCATACATTTTTCCTCAAAACACCGTCTTTTTTTCTCTTTTTAAACTGAAAAAACAATAATACAAAAGAAGTAAACCAACATATGAAATAATTATAATAATAAATAAAGAACTAAAGACTTTATTCTCCTAAGTTTGACTTTCTTCTGAAAATATTATGACTTTATTCTCTCCTAAACAGAAAGGATGTGGTGCTCACTCAGGGCGCAGTTGTACTGGTCCACTCTCCTGAAGCCGGTCGGACAGGCGCAGGTGTACGCCTTGTTGTTGGGGAGACACAGGTGACTACAGCCGCCGTTATTAGAGCCGCATCGATTACGTCCTCCTGATGAGAAAGCAGAGAAATGCAGAGGATGATGGGAAAATAAAGTGAACATTGATAAAATCCTGCACCATCCCTGAGTGATGAGAAAATGCCCTCCAGGCAAACGCCTAAGGGCATCTTCCACTAATGTCAATCACAATCATCAAGTCGTGCCTGGGGGGGTTCATTTACTGAATATACCTTTATACAAAGCCCGAGGCGTTGTGTACAGGTGGAGCTCAGTGGTTTAAAGTGCTGGGCTACTGATCAGAAGGTCGGGGGTTTGAGCCACGGCATTGCCAATCTGCCACCCTTGGGCCCTTGAGCAAGGCCCTGCGCTCTGACCCCAGATACCAAATAATCTGTGATATGTGGAGAAGAGAATTACCCTTGGGGGATCTATAAACAATGTATAAAAATGTAAATGTAAATAAATAAATAAATAAATAAATGTATTTAAGCAGCCGATGCTGCCGCGTCTTTTACATATCAAGGAAAGTGAAATTGTGGAGT